>OVAN01014161.1:0-12254 GCA_900406275.1 Anastatica hierochuntica | reverse complement strand
ATCGATCACCTGGAGGGATCGATCGATCACCTGGAGGGATCGATCGATCACTATTTCACAGTCTAGATCGGTCGATCACCCCCTGGTGATCGATCGATCACTTCAAGATTTTTTACATGAAAAACACACGAAAACTAAAGTCAAAAGTTAGTATGTTAGTCCTAAAAATCCAAATCAAAGCCAAAAAAAAAATAAAAAAGAAAATGTGTAACTATTGTTACCTAGTGGGTTTTCCCACTCAGCGCTTTTTAAAGTCATTAGCTTGATTGCAGAGCCTTTTCAGGATGGTGTAGAATCACTGAGAGCCATAGTGATGACCTCAAAAGCTTCAGAATCAGCCAAGTATGGCTTGAGACGTTATCCGTTCACTAGGAATTCCTCTCAAAAATAGGAAATCAGAAAAAAGAAAAATAAATATTTTTTCGTCAGAGTAGGTGATCGATCGATCACCTATATGGATCAATCGATCACTTTCAGGTCCAGCTCAGATCGATTGATCCAAGCACAGGTGATCGATCGATCGATCATGCTTCTTCAGTTCCGAGGTCCGTCGTTTCTTCATCAAAAACCTTCCGAAACCCTTCAGAATCATCACATATTCCTTGAGAGTGCCCCAACACCTAAAACACCTGAAACACAAAAGAAAAGACTCCGAAAAGCCTAAAAAATGTTTGAAAACCATTAAAGATATTAGTAAAAATACGGAATATCATCCCTCGACCAAAATGTGAGTTACCATCTTGAAAATTATCAAATGGAGGAGCCCCAAATTCACTGTTTGATGAAACTAATCCTATGGAAGCCAAAACTTTCAAGTCCTTTCCTGCTATGGTATTACCACAGTTGGTTGACTGCGGGAGATTCTGTGACGAATTCCAATTTCCTAGTAGATGATGGCTGACACCATTCTTAATGTCAACATCCAAATGAAAATCCCTTGTGTTTCCTAGTCTGGATCTTGCCCTCGCAAAAATTCACTAGCCCTATTATGAGTTAGGGTGGGGCTCATATCTTCCCAATCAAACTCTTCTTCCTCAGTGTTCTGCCATGGTGTAACCATCTTACTATGGATGTCATTCACATCGTGAATTGGTTTAGTGATGGTTACGGGTTTGTTGGTGTCAACTCCATAGGCATCTATCAAAGCTCTGGGCCTTTGTGATCATGTCCTTCGTCTGAGTTGTCCTTTCTTCGCCAATCCATGTGTTCATCATCTCTGCCAGTAGCTCGACCCATTCCATACTTAAAAGCTTCATTAGACGGATTAGCTACATCATTAAACCTCCTAAGAAATCAATTTGTTGCAAAACCATTAGGATCAAAAGATAAAGGGCTATTTAAAGTCAATTTTAAGTCTTAACAGTCTGAGATTGGAGGAGTGACGATAGTACCTCCAATCGCAGAAGATGAGAGGGTCAAAGTCCCAACTATAATAGACCTTGCTCCAGCCAGGGATGACGGGCTCTCCAATCGATCTTCAAAATCATCATATCCATTGAGTGAATTTTGGCCATACATTATTTTACAGGAATTTATTCCTCTCAAATTCTGAATACCATGCAGGCGTATATAAGGAAAAAATACAAGTCTGGTGTAACTCACTCTTAAAAAAACATACACAAAAACATGTTCAGAATGGCATATGACATTTTGTGTCTAAGTAAAAGAAGCCTTCGACACACACAAGCAAGCCTCATTGAGAAGACCGCAACAACCCTTTACACTTCAGATTGAGTACTTTAAGAAAGTAAATCTAATTTTTCAACTATGGAAATCGTGAAAAACGTCATTAGTGGAGGTAATCGTATCTATACAAAAGAACTACCATGACCAAGGCCACTATGAGGCTAGGATACTCCAATACAATAATAGACATCTATACATAGTAGCTTCAAAGTGGCAGATGCATCCGTATAAGAATGTCATTTCTGTCCATCATACAAAGAGAAAGGCTTACACTATCAGCAGCTGAGGGCTCCAGCCTACGAAGATATTTTGGATTAACATGTATGCCCCTTGTTGGTTGAGTAGTCTCAGAAGCCCCTAAGGTTGATTGGTGGTTTTTTCGGATAAAATTTGCAACTGCATCTCAACCTTGCGTAATTCTGGTGGCGGAAAAACACTTGACCAAGTCCTAAACAGGTGGCGCATTGAAGGATGTAAACTCAGATGCGCGTGTCTGTATGCCAGGAGGAAGACCTAAAGGAGCAAACATGAATCAAATCAGCATGCTTCAGTTCAGCCTTATACAAATCAATTACGCAGTCATCACTTTTATAGACTGCTCACCTCCGGCAGACGGGATGAGAAATAACGAACATAAACTCGCCCAATGTTCTTAACGATGTTGTCTAAAAGATAGAGCGAAGGAAACTTTTGATCAACAAGAGCCTGCATATATACATGGAGCTGTATCATAAAAATTCTGTATTCATTTACTTAACATCAATTCTCACTAACAAGTAACTCAGAGGCAACCCCAGTTCACTAAACCTAATCTCTCTGCACTGAAAAAGAATACAAGGCTTCAATGGTGGATTAAATCTCAGACCTCGAGGATTCGATTGCAGATAGCATTGGCGATTTCGTCGCCATGTTCCTGTTGCTCACCGCGATGATAGTGAGATCAGTGATATTAGGCTTGGAATTGAAAGTAAGCTCGCTCAAAACGACCTCGTACAGCTGAACAATCTCTTCGGAACTCGGAGGCAGAACCTCGTCTCCACCGAACTTATCTTGATGTTGATTGACCAGAGCTTTGAATATGTCCAGTAACGACGGCAGTGGCAACTCAACTGGCATTCCTTTATTGCTACGGTTGCTGCTATTAATCGAGAGAAGCCTAGGGTTGAAGATTTTGTCCCAATTCAACAGTGAGAAGTGATAATTAGTGGCATTATAGGGCAAGTGTTTGAATCACCCACCACAGAAACGTGAATCGCCACCGCCGAGTGAAGGGGCTGAGAGATATATGCAACGGAAGTTTTTACCGAAGATAATGATTTTCTTTTACTTCTCAATTTTGTCTCACTACTTTCTAGAAATTCCTTTTTTGCCCCATTTTTTTAATCAGAGCTATTAACTACACTCGATCAATTTTTAGTGTCGTCGGAAAAACACTTGTGTCTGCCACGAAACAAGGGTTTATAAACTCCAGTTTATCCTCATGGAATCACGGTGGCAGAACGTCTCCGATGATCGTGGTTTTGTTACAGGATACTTTACCAAACGGTTTAATCTCAATCCGGTTTAGTTATATGGTTTAATGAAATAGTTTTGCAATTCTGGTTATTGGCTTAAACCACGAAATACTCGTGAGTATATGTAAGGCATGGATGCCATTTCTGATAAGCAAATGAATAACCTAAATCTTCTTATCTCTTAATCTCTCTCTCTCATCTATCGTCATCATCATTTATCATCATCAATTCATCATCAAATCTCTGTTCTTCGAGATGGCTCTTATTCCTTTGTAGTTATCTTCTAGACTTAGTTTTGCCCTTTTTCGACTCTTGGTGAGTTCTAGATTGGGATTTTATCTTCCCCTCAGAGGTTTTACCATCACTCGAAGCAATACCGGATCTAATATCTCATATTCAATCCCAGGAGATCTTGTCATCGATATACTCTTAAGATTGCCAGCGAAATCTATAGCTAGATGTTGTTGCGTATCGAAGCTATGGGCTCCTATACTTAGCAGCTCAAGTTTCACAGAGTTGTTTCTAACCAAATTTTGGGCTTCCCCGCATCTTCTGTTCATCAGCCGGAACAACCTTAGGTTGTTCTTCTTCACCTCACCTCAGCCTCAGCCTCCAAATCTAGATGAGAACTCATCTCTTATTGCCGTAAGTTATCATATGAGAATTCCCTTTCATTCTCCAATGTTGATTTATGATCCAACTTGAATCTAAATTGGAGAATGAAGAGTTACAAGAAGAAAATTTGTTAATACCAAAGTCTTGTGATGTCTGGTGGAAAACCTGATACAATCTAGGAAAACCCTTGTTCACAAGTCTGGTGAAGTACATGTGAAGTTCTAAAGGGAAACCTGGAATAACCTGAGAAAACCCTTGTTCACAAGTCTGGTGAAATACATCTGAAGTTCAGAAGGAGGAAAAACTTGGAAAAACAAGATAAAACTCTGCAGAAGGACATTGCTAAAGTTGTGCGTTTTGGAGCAAGTTTGGGCAAAGTGAAGCCTCTGATTACATTAGAAGGTTCTCATTATAACCCTAAGTATATATACTTTGTTCCATCATCTTCTTCAAGTCAAGCACACCATTTTGATGTTCTTGGTGGCTAGAGAGAGAGAGAGAGTGAGAAAGTAAGAAAGAGAGAGCTTGGTGATAGAGTTTCTCTTGGGATTTCTTCTTGGTTATCTCCTCTTCTCTCTTGTTCTTCTTCTTCTTTCCTTGTTCTTGAGTGCTCGTGCTAGGTTGTTAGCCGAGTGAATATCCGTGAGAAGGTGATTGTAATCTCCGGTGAACACCACTTAATCACACCGTTTTATAGTGGAGAGGACGAGAGACATGATTTCTCTCCCCTGAGATGTAGCTTCCTCACACCGAGGGGTAAACTCAGGGTCAACAAAATCTTGTGTGCTCTTACTTTTATGTTTAGATTCATTCATGTGTGGTCTTGATAAATGATGATTAAAACTGGTTCAAGATGTATCGATCCTTTAACAAGCGTAACAAGTGGTATCAGAGCGGGTTTCTTGAAGAAATGAGCAATCTTTTTCATGGGTTATTGAATAAAGAAGCAAGCTTTGTCAAGATTCTTGAAGAAAGGATCAAGCTTTATGCAAGATCTTGAAGAAAGGAGCAAGCTTTGTTAAAGTTCTTCAAGAAAGCTTCCAACTTTGTGAAAAAGCTGTAGAAAGTTGAACCTCTATGAAGAAAAATCAGAAAAGGTTCAAGCTTTGTGGAAGAAATTGTTGAAATTTTCATAGGTTATCAAAAAGATTCAATTTTTGTTGAAGATTCAGGGTTGTGACAAAGAAAGTTTCAAGTTTTATCATGGAAATTCAAGGTTATCAAGAAAGGTTACACCTTTGTGAGAGTTTTAGCTCAAAGACACATGATGTTAATAGCAGATGTAAACACAAGGAAAAAGAACATGGTGATTGTTCTTGGTTGTTGAAGCTGGAGCACAAGGAAGAAGAAGATGGTGGTTGTACTTTGTTGAAGAGCCAGAGTTGAAGAAGAGAAGATTCTTGGAGCATATCCAATTAGATTAAAAGGATTTCTGGATTTGTGAAATCTGAAAAAAATCTGCAGGTTTTCTTCTTCAACAATTATTGACTTTTGCATCAATGTGAAATCCAATCCAAAGATTCACATGGTTGATGATGCAAGATGAGATTACGAGACTAAAGGAAGGACAATAGACATTGTTCTTGTTCTGCGGGTTTATTATCAGCTTGAGAAATGATGTGTGGGTGATGGATTTTCACTTGTTAATTTTGGATTCTGGTTCATTGATGATATGGGTCATGGTTGTTTGGCTCATGGTTGTGAATCAGTGTTGTTTCATCAATTCTCAAGGCTCAAATCTAAAGGCAAATAGTCGGTTTCCGCTGCAACTATCAAGGTATCTCGGCGGCTATTTGTGTAATCATTTCAGTGTTGCTCATACAAAGGGAATCGAAATCTTGAGAGAGCACATAGTGGTATACTGGTTTTACAGGAGATTAATCAATGTTTTTACTGCGATCAGTTTGTTTGGTTAAATCTGTGAGTAGAGGATAGTATGTTGCGGGTGTTCGAGTGTTTTCTGTTATCAAGCCAATGATAACATACATGGGAATCTCATGACTATGGGATGCCTTAGAAATGAGAATTATATGTGTTGATGGCTGGGTTTATCAGTTGAGGTTTCAGGATTCTGGGTTATAAAGAAAATGCAGATGGATATGAAACAAGATGAGGATAACTTGTTGGAAACAAGAAAAGTTATGGACACTGAAGGAGTTTATGGTTTGAGGAATTCGGTTTTGCAGGATGAGTCTCAGTCTCGATGTTATGAGTTAGATTCTTGTAAATCTATGAAGCTTTGATGATTAAGACTAAAAAGAGATCATCATGGAGCTAGTAGCAGCAAAGTGATTTAGTTTAAAGCTGCTGGAGCATCACTTGTTTGCTGGAACAGATGCGTTTTCTGTTGAAACAACTGATATTGTGAAGTCGAGAAGAAGACTTGTGAAGTCTTGATCAAGAACTTGTGATCTTAAGGCTGTATCGGTTGGTGCATAGAGATTATGTGCAAATCACAATCCATGGTTTGCTGCAACGTAAGACTCTTGTGTGAAATGGAAGTTAGCAGTTTATGAGGAATGTTGAAGAAACTGAATCAAGCTCAAGTTGGAGCTGGTGTGACACAATGAAATGTGTTAGAAGAAGGATAAACTCGTGTTAAGTTGATGGTAAAATCAGTGATACATAAACCAATTTTGAGTGAAGATGGTTTATAATTTCAAAGGAGATAAGATAACTTGGCCATAATGGAGTTCATATATGGAAGACTTAAGGTCTTGATGTATGCACAGTAAGTCGTTTGTTAGAATGACATGGTTAAGACAAAGCATGAGGTTTTCATTGATAATAAGTAGCAGATCAAATTAGTTGTCATCAAGGTGGAGTTTTTCCTTTGGTGAAGGTAAATCAATGTGGTTGTATAGCTTAAACCGGACTGGTAATGTCAATTGGGAGATGGTCTAATCAAGAGTTGTGTTTTGGTTATTGGTTAGATTGAACTCTCATGGTTTACGATTTGTTTAAATCGACCTTATCATTGGGAACACTTTTCTGTTAAACAAACAGACTCATGTGTTTTGTTCTGAGAATGTTTCAGAATAATCAACTCTGAGACATTTGGGATTAGTGCAAAGGTTTGAAATTCTTGATGGTATAAGTCAAGGGAGTGTGTGAATGGATCAAGATATCTTAAGCTTTGATAAGTTGCAACTCGTCAAGGAGATTCGTCTGAGGTAGTTCATTGCTTGATCAGTTTGGTGGAGTAATACCAAACGTAGAAGCTTCAATAAGATTGAAGAGTTGTTGTGATATTCAAGTGTAAAGGATAAGTTCAGCGGTTGTAGCATGAGGGAGCTGGTGTTTAGTTCCTGGATAAAGCTCAAACAATGAATCAAGTCTATACGGCAAGAAGTCACATGACTTATGAGAAGAGCAAAGACGAGTTGATGAACTTTAGTTTTGTGAAGTGAGGTTGAAGTTCAAAGGCAGAAACTTCTGGATGGTTAATTTTTCTAGGTGGAATAATTGAGATTACAAGGTGTTTACTTCCAGGTGGAGTTATGTTTCAGAGGGTATCTTGTGTTTGTTCTGATCTTCAAGGCTCAAGAGGAGTTTAATGTATCAGGAAAATGATTATTTGTGGTTTGAGAGTTTACATATTTTGTTTTGGGAGTTATCTCAATATTAACTTGTAATTGACTGAGTCTCAAGTGTATGTCGAAAGTCTTCCTGAAATTGGGTGTCAGGCGGCGTGTCCTGTTTAGTTGAACAACAGTATACACAAGGGGTTTATGTTGGCTATTGCTGAAAGAGAGATCAAAGATCTTTGATTTCTGGTCTGAGGGAAGATTGGTGGTCATATTAATCTTCTTATCACAAATCAAATTATGTGGGGGACTCTTAAATCAAATGAATACAAGATAGCTGAACCATGGAAAGTTACAGGTTTCGAACTTGTGACATCTGGAGTAATTGTGATCTGATTTATACAGGAGTTTTCTTAAGGAGTTTCACTTCAAGAATGTTTGATCTAATAATGCATCTCGCATGGAAACAGGTCATGGTATAAGGTCCAAGAGATGGTTGTGAAAGTAACACGAGTTATCAGTTGGCATCAACAAATTTGAGAAAGATTATGATGATGATACCAAGTTTTGGTGGATTATACATGCTAGTGTTGTGTTGCAGGGTTTGTTACAGCTAAGAAAACACATCTTATGCTCGGGTTTTGATGTGAAATGAGTTGTACATGAAGTGTCTCAGGTGTATCACATGGTGTTGTGAGTATGAGACATGATTAAAGAGTACAAGCAGTGGGTAACAAGCTGTGAGTACTTGATGTTCACTTGGTGAATGCGACAAGGAGTTTGTCAAACGCCTCTACAACAAGGTGGAGTTGTAGGTGTATTATGTTGGAGTCATCAACAATACAAGTTAATTTCATGGCTGATGTGATTAGACAGAAGGTTGTAGACATAATCTCATGTTGTTAATGCACTTCTGAGTGAAAGTGGTTTGAGATCGTGCAAAAGATTGAATCAGAGATTGGTTCATGATATAAACAAATATGTTTCTGGTTTTCTGCTTATGATTCAGGGTAGGTTTAGTTCCAAACTCAATGCACATGAGATGAATCAAATGGTCGACAAGGTGAATCGGGTTTGCAGAATGAAAGGTTAATCACAATCACTGAAACACGTGTTTATAGAAGCCATGGTGGAACTTGTGTGATTGTACATCTCATAAGTGGTATAGTTTATGAAGAGATGTTGAGTAAAGCATGTTGGTGTTGTTAAATGACATGTTAGCTATATAGCTTCTGAGTGGACATACTTGAATCAAAGCTATAAAGTGGATCAACACACAATAATGATGGCACGAGAATGTTTTGAGTGCTGGTTTAGTATTGAAGAATAAGTGATTACATTGTTCTCAAAGAAGCTGTGTGGTAATTTACAACTTGATGCGTTGATGGTAGATGAAAATTTCGGGAGAAGAATTTGCTGAAGTGGTGGTTGCATAAAGGTTAGTTATGCAGGTAATTGGAGATTGATTTTGCCAAGGTTAGAGCTGGGTTACAAAGGTTCTAAAGGGCAAGATTCAAATGTAGTTTCAAGCTTGGATCAAGGTGGAGTTTGTTGATTTATGATCCAACTTGAATCTAAGTTGAAGAAGGAAGAGTTACAAGAAGAGAAGTTGTTAATACCAAAGTCTTGTGATGTTTGGTGGAAAACCTGATACAATCTGGGAAAACCCTTGTTCACAAGTCTGGTGAAGTACACGTGAAGTTCTGAAGGGAAACCTGGAACAACTTGGGAAAACCCTTGTTCACAAGTCTGGTGAAATACATTTGAAGTTCAGAAGGAGGAAAAACTTGGAAAAACCAGGTAAAACTCTGCAGAAGGACATTGTTGAAGTTATGCATTTTGGAGCAAGTTTGGGCATAAGTGAAACCTCTGGTTACATTAGAAGGTTCTCATTATAACCCTAAGTATATATACTTTGTTCTATCATCTTCTTCAAGTCAAGCACACCATTTTGATGTTCTTGGTGGCTCTAGACAGAGAGAGAGAGAGTGTGAGAAAGTAAGAAAGAGAGAGCTTGGTGATAGAGTTTCTCTTGGGATTTCTTCTTGGTTATCTCCTCTTCTCTCTTGTTCTTCTTCTTCTTTTTGTGTTCTTGAGTGCTCGTGCTAGGTTGTTAGCCGAGTTAATATCCATGAGAAGGTGATTGTAATCTCCGGTGAACACCACTTGTAATCAGATTTATAGTGGAGAGGACGCGAGACATGATTTCTCTCCCTTGAGATGTAGCTTCCTCACACCGAGGGGTGAACTCAGGGTCAACAAAATCTTGTGTGCTCTTACTTTTATGTTTAGATTCATTCATGTGTGGTCTTGATAAATGATGATTAAAACTGGTTCAAGGTGTATCGATCCCGTAACAAGCGTAACATCCAACAATAAAGTTCAACTCAGTCAAAGGCTTGGTGTTTTTTAGAGATGAGTCTGTTGCTACAAAGAATTGTCACATGTTGGTCATATTTAACCCTAGCACGGGACAATTTTTGACCTTGCCCAATGTGAAGACGGGGCGGGATAGTTTCGGGACGAGAAGCTTTTTTGGGTATGGTCCGACTAAAAAACAATTTAAGGTGTTATCCATCACATTGATGGTTAATGGATACAATATTGTATCTAAGGAGTATCAAGTTCTGACATTAGGAACTGGAGAACCTTCATGGAGAAAGATCCAATGTTGCATACCCCATGATCCTGGATTTAATAATCAGATATGTATCAATGGTGTTTTGTATTATCCAACGATCCGTACGGCTGCAAGCAATTCCATAATCGTTTGCTTTGATGTTAGTTTGGAGAAGTTCAGTTTTATTACAAACTTGGATGCTTTCATTAGAGGAGCAGTGCATGAGGGAACTTTGATAAACTACAACGGTAAACTGGGTTCACTTGTGTCTGCAAGATCTTGCTATGTTAGTGGAATTAATAAAAAGATTGAATTGTGGGTTCTAGAAGATGCCGAGAAGCAAGAATGGTTGAAGCATAAATACATAATGCCTGCTTTGTGGAAGGATGTAGCGGGGAACATACTTTTACGCATTGTTGGGCTAACTAGGACAAACAATATTGTGCTTTTGCCACAACAACAGTACATGCCTTTCTACGTTTTATATTACAATGTGGAGAGAAAGAGAATCGCAAAAATTGAAATCCAAGGTATGGAAGAGTTTCGAATTGGAGAATTATGTAAAGAACATGAAACTTATGCAAGGGTTTTAGTTAGGACAATCTTTTATAGCTTAAAAGAGTTTTGTGATAATGCCAGTCTGGCTCAATAGTATTCTGTTGAATCTTTGGTCATGTCTGTTCATTTTCGGATTCCGGTAATACTCTTGCATTTCGATAAACTGTTCTTGTTTCACTTGCATATGATCCTAATCTTTTTCAACAGTTATACATTATAAACCAAACTTATATCTTGAGTCGATTTACACCAATTCGGTTAGATCTTTAAACAACCCATTTTTTTCGATGCATTGAAGCCAAAACCAAACAATGAAACTCAAGTAGTATTAAACAATAAAACTATATATTTTCTCATTAATTTAATCTGACTGTACAATGTTCCTTATATACAAAACAAAGTGATTAGTGAGCTAATTAGAGAAGCTAACAAACTAACAAACTTGTTAACCAACTAATTAACCAACTAACAAACTCTATATCCTCCAATACACCCCACCCTCAAGCTTTTTGAAAGGAAGTCTCTGAAGAAAAATTATCCTAAAAAAGGCTTGAGATAGACATTCTCCGAAGAATGTAATGATAAGGACCTGGATGTAAGGCTTTCGTAAGGATATCAGCATGCTGGTCTGAAGTAGAAACATGATGTAAAGACAGAAAGCCTTTCTTGACCTGATCTCTGACTGTATGACAGTCATTCTCCACATGTTTGGTCCTTTCGTGGAAAACAGGATTTGTAGCTATATGCATTGCGGATTTGTTATCACAGAATAGTTTTGCAGGAGAGTGTACCTTAATGCGCAAGTCTGTGAGTAACTTCTGAAGCCACAAAAGTTCACAAGTAGCATGTGCCATACTCCTATATTCTGCTTCAGTGCTGCCTCTGCTTACCACATCATGTTTCTTAGATTTCCAACTGATCAGATACTTGCCTAGATACATGCAGTAACCTGTTATTGATCTTCTACTGTCAGGACATGTTGCCCAATCCATTGAGACATATCTCTAAATCAGCAGCATAGAATAGTCCTTGTCCAGGGTTCCCTTTTATGTATCTCAGAATCTTGTAAGCAGCTTGGAGATGGACATCCGTAGGAGCTGATAGAAATTGGCTTAATCTGTGAACAGCAAAAGTTATATCTGGTCTTGTGATTGTAAGGTACAACAACCTACCAATAAGCTCCCTATAAGGTGTTGAATCTGTGAGAGGATCCCTTGTATCTTTACTAAAATTTAGAGTTTGATCCATTGGTACAGAGGATAGTTTAGAAGCAAGAAGACCAGTATCAGCAAGAAGATTAAGAGCATATTTCCGTTGTGAGACTGAAAATCCTGAACTGTTTCTAGTTATCTCCAACCCTAAGAAGAATTTCAATTCACCTAGATCTTTGATCTTAAACTTCTGTCTAAGAGCTTCTTTCACAGACTTAACCTCATCAGCACTATTACTAGCTATCATGATATTATCAACATATACCAAGATGGTTGTGAAAGAAGAATTTGTGTACCTTGTGAATAAAGTGTTGTCTGAGGGAGACTGTGAGTATCCAGCAGACATCAATGCATTGGATAGACATTGGTACCACTGCCTCGATGCTTGCTTTAAGCCATATATAGACTTATGTAGGCGACAAACAAGATTAGGAGGAAGAATGCTGCCATCTGCTGGAGTATACCCTTGAGGTAATGATGCAATATGGGCTGAGCATGGAGTTGAAGTTGAGCTAATTGGTAT
>OVAN01014160.1:0-12056 GCA_900406275.1 Anastatica hierochuntica | reverse complement strand
AATTTCTAACCACATTTTACATTTATATTAATGTATGTTAAACTTACTTTCATAGTACAAAGACATCGTATCTATTTTTTAACAATTAATTTATTNTTTTTAACTAATAATTTATTAAAACTTCATATACGACCTAAATAAGTGGACTAAACGCTATAAAACCTCTATTATCTAGAGAAACGGAGACCACAAAGGTTCCAAACCTCTTTGACCAACATCCTATGTAACTGAACGATGCAACTATGCATTGAAACAAGATTGTCATTTTTTTGAATTTTTCTCAAAATCAGTGAATTAACACCTACGANCAGTTAATTAACACCTACGAAAATATAGAGTTTCTTGGTAAATGCTCTCTATACTGAAGTTTATACTCTTTAGTGTTGTTTAATAATTCCTAACCACATTTTACATTTATATTATTGTATGTTAAACTTACTTTCATGGTACAAAGGCATCGTATCTATTTTTTAACAATTAATTTATTAAAACTCCATATACAGCCTAAATAAGTGGACTAAACGCTATAAAATCTCAGTTATCTAGAAAAACAGAGACAACAAAGGTTCCAAACATCTTTATTATCTAAAGAAACAAAGACAACAAATGTTCCAAACCCCTTTGACCATCATCCTATGTCAATGAAAGATGCAACTATGCATTAAAACAAAATTGTCATATTTTTTGAAGTTTTCTAAAAATTGGTTAGTTAACCCCTACGAAAATAGAGTTTTTTGGTAAATGCTCTAAACACTGAAGTTTTTTTGTAAATGCTCAATTTTTTTTAAAAAATTTCTAACCACATTTAACATTTATATTAGTTTATGTTAAACTTTATTTCATGGTACCTGGGCATCGTTTCTAGTTTTTTGTAACAATTAATTTATTAAAACTTCATATACGGTTTATATAAGTTGACTAACTACTATAAAATTTCTATTATATAGAGTAATTGAGACAACAAAGGTTCCATGACTCTTTCGATCATCATCCTATGTAAGTCAACGTTGCAACTGTGCATTAAAACAATATTGTCATTTTTTTCAATTTTTCTCAAAATCAGTGAGTGGTTACCTACAAAAATAGAGTTTTTTGGCAAATGCTCTAAATACTTAAGTTTATACACTTTAGTGTTGTTTAAAAATTTCTAATCATATTCTACATTTATATTAATATATGCTAAACTTTCTTTCATGTTAAATGGACATCGTTTCTATTTTTTTAACAATTAATTTATACGGCTTAAATAAGTGGACTAACCACTATAAAATCTCTACTATCTAAAGAAATGGAGACAACGAATGTTTCAAATCTCTTTGACCATCATCCTATGCCAATGAAAGTTGCAACTATACATTAAAACAATATTGTCATATTTTTTGAATTATTCTCATAATTCGTTGATTAAGCCCTACGAAAATATAGAGTTTTTTTGCTAAATGCTCTAAATACTAAAGTTTGGACCCTTTACCTCTCTTTACTCTCTTTCTTTTTTCCCCTTGATTATATTTGCAATGTTCACGACCTTCACCTCTCTTGTATGCATTGTAGGTGATGTATATGTGCCTTGATTATTGGCGTAATCATGATGGATTTCCCTTGTTTAAGTACTTCACTGCTCTACACTTTGAGAGTAATAGGAAAGAAAATCGGAATTTGCTCGCCCTCTTGATAGAAAAGTCTCCGAATCTAGAAATTCTAGTCCTTAAGGTATAAATGTATCATACATATTCATCTTTTTCCCAACAATTGGCATACCATCTTCGCATTTACGGTTTCTAAATGGTTTCCACTGCAGGGTGTGTTTGGTATAAGCAATTGTGGTAAAAGTGCTAGAGATACAAGGGTACCAAGGAAACCTTGGAGAATTGAATCAACTGTAGAGCTTCATGTGGGAAATGGAGTTTCTTGAAGAGCTCAAAGTGGTAACTAATGATGAGGTTGATGACAAGTCGTAACTCACAAGAGACATTCTTGCTCTTCCTAAACGGTCTTCTCACTGCTGCATCTCTATGTTCTGAACATGTCCTCCCCCCCATTTTCACAAGAGACAATTTGATAACAAAGATCTCTATGTTCTTAAATCGATAACATTCACTTGAGCATTTCATCGAACACAATTAAACTTAAACTTTGTTAGATTCTTAAGAAATAAATAGAGAGAAACATAGTAGTAGATTGATTTTCATTTAAGCATTTCATCGAACACATAACAGACACTTCTAAGCAAAAGCAATACTAAAACACCAAAACCAAATCTAAAAACGAGAATCTTTTAAAAGATTTACATAACAATGAAAGCAAATAGACGATCGATTCTTCTTCGTTCTCTTAAGCTCTCTCACCTCGAATCCTCCTCGCGAGCTGGATATCCTTCGGCATTATCGTAACCCTCTTCGCGTGAATGGCACAGAGATTAGTATCCTCAAAAAGACCAACGAGATAAGCCTCCGCCGCTTCCTGAAGAGCCGCGACGGCGCTGCTCTGGAACCTCAGATCCGTCTTGAAGTCTTGAGCAATCTCACGGACTAATCTCTGAAACGGAAGCTTACGGATCAAAAGCTCTGTGCTTTTCTGGTACTTTCTGATCTCTCTTAGCGCCACCGTTCCTGGACGGAATCTGTGTGGTTTCTTCACTCCTCCGGTGGCCGGAGCTGATTTTCTCGCTGCTTTGGTCGCGAGTTGCTTCCTTGGAGCTTTTCCTCCGGTGGATTTTCTTGCCGTCTGCTTGGTACGAGCCATTTTTGAGAGATTTTGAAGAAAGTTTTAAACTTTTTGTGATTTTTTGATTGCTGAGAAAGATTATGATCGATCTTTTGTGAGGTGTTTTTATAGTGAAAAGAAAGAGGGAGTGATTGTGTTTTAGTCCGTTAGATCTTCAGGATTATCGACGGTTTAGATTGTTTGTATCCTTTCGATCCGCGTCATATGATAATAACCAATCAGAATGTGGTTTGTGTTTTTGCTATCCGCGTCATATTTTAATAACCAATCAGAATGAGTTCTTAGCGTCTATTTTTTAGTAGCGTTGTAAAATGTATTTTAAAAACTTGTAGAAAATTACGGTTTTTGAGTTTAAATATTAAAACTCCATACACTTTAATTTCATGAATTCATGTACTTTAAACAGATCAATTAGTTATGATCCATTAGGCTTTTAAATAATGGATTAGAGCTCTTGGGTTTGTTAGGAAAGTTTTCATAATCTGATTATGATAATCCATTAGTTATGATGCTTTAGTAAAATCTCTATAAATTAATAATATTAGGTTCTTGAAATTTTATTAATTTATAAAGATATTAATTAATAGATAAAATTAATAATATTTATAGAAAGTTTTAACCTATATTTTATTTTTTTGTAAATAATTATATATCAAGAATTAAAATAAATATATATGTGATAATAACATGTACAAATTTAAAATTCTGATTAAATACTTTCGATTATCACAAAATAATCCACATAAACCATTGAAATATTATCTTATTTGTAACGAACTATAACTTTTTGGGGAACTTTTTGTGTAACTCTAACTCTACTAGTACCTTTGTCTTTCCCATATGTGTAAGATCACGTAGTATTTGTTCACTTGCACCTGAGCTAAACACCATGGATAAAATATAGGTTGAATGGTATGTTTTCAAAATTTGATCCAATCAGAAAAAATTGTAATTTCAAATAGCTCAAGTGAGACAAGAGGCGTCCAAAGAGCTATAAATATGATGCACTCATCCACGGCCAAACACTTTTAGATAGAATTCTATTTCTAGTCGGAATACGAAATACGAAGATGTAAGACAATTCTTCTAATTTTTTAGAGTATATGTTGCATTTTCATTGATCATATTTACATATATTTATCAATTTGCAATATATCTATTTTAAAATACTTTAAAAAATGTACCGAATGAAAATCATTGTAACCGACTTATTCATTAACAATATAAATATATAATCAACATTGTATTTAAAAATCTAATACGAATGTACGACTTTATCGGTTTGAACATGATGCTGACTAATGACAATGAAGTATGAACTTGTCCGGTTTAATTTCATTAAAAAATGAGATTAACAACTCTGAAATTAAAAAGATAATATAAATACCAATTTAATATTGAATAAATGAAAATTTAATTATTTTGGATGTTGACAAAATGGAAATCGCATTTTCTGGAACAGAAATGGAAATTAGAATAAAAATGGAAGAAACAAAAATCAAACCCTTTTCTTTTATGATTTCGTGGATTTTTCCTTGATCCCGATCTCGTTTTTGGCTAGCCAACCCATCCAAACGCAGTTTGAACCGTCTCAAATCAAACCTTTGGTGCTTATAAACTCAAAACTTAAACCTCACAAAACATAAACAACTTATCTTTCTTTCTTTTCCATCAAGAAAAATGCAAAATCTTATTTCTCTAATAATCGGAAAAGTCAAAGACAAAGCTTCAATAAGCAAAGTAAGATTGCTTCATAGTTTGAGCTCCAAGTCCATAAGATACATTCACTTAGCCCTCTTGAAGTCAACGACTCATACTTCTAACAAACCACCAAACGGTGGCTACGTCTCCGACGTAGTCTCTTACTCCAACAGCCGCCACGCTCCGGCGGCTTTCGCGGCGGCTCTTTGGAGAATACATGTCACCAAGAACGCTTTCGTGGCCATCAAGTCTCTTATCGTCCTCCACAAACTTATCAAATCATCAAGAGATCATACGTTTCAAGGACAACATAATAATTGGAATATTCTAAAACTTAATTATTTTTCAGACAAGTCTTCTAATCTCACATTAGAATTGTCTCAATGGGTTAGATGGTAATTTACTCTTTTTTTATTGTGATATTCATGCAATTATATTTTGACTTATTCATATGTTTTTTTGTTAATTAATTATTAGTTTTGTAATTTTAGGTATGGACTCTATTTGGATCGTCTCTTATGGCTTTCAAAGATATTAGGATCTTATCCAAATCCAGAAGAAAGCTTAAAAGAGAATGATTGTCTTTTGGCTTACCAAACCGGTTATATTATGAGACAAACCGATTCTATTGTGAGTTTTTTCGAGCATTTATGTACTAGACCGGCTACTCCACCTTTGTTCCAAAACAAGATCGTGGACGAGATCAGAGAACTTGTGATTCAAGACTATTTTTCGGTTGTGAGATTGGTAATGATAAGACTTCAAGTATTGAGAGAAAGATTGATTAAACCGGGTTTTGAACATGTTGATAATTTCGATTTGGATGATATGGGTTTGGTTTTGGTGAGACTTGGAGAATGCAAAGAGAGTTTGAGTGGATTCTTTTGGCGTTATAGACGTTTGGCTGAAGATTTTTGGTGTTTGGTTGAAATATTAAAGGCTGAGATGGTTGAATTAGCCGGTTCGGTTCAGAAAACGGTTGAAGACAATAAGCAGATGGTTGAATTCTCCGGTTCGGTTCGGACCATTGTTAAGGACGATGAGAAGATGGTTGAATTATCCGGTTCGGTTCAAACCTGGGTTACATTCGATGACTCTAAGACAGCAACGGATGAATTGGTGAAATGGGATTCCAAGTGGGTAACATTTGATGACTGAATCCAATGGATTCACGAATGAACCGGTCCGGTTCAGCGTATATAGGTAACCACCTACATACCAGTTTTGGTTTGGTCCTGGAATTGGATGTGTCATTTTAAAAAAAAAACTATGGTTATTTACTTAGACAAAAGAGAAGTGTTCCATATGTAAATAACTTCTTAAGAAATTATGCAAAGTGGAAGTGTGATTAAATTTCTTTATTCATAGAACAAAAAGTAAACCAAATTATCAGTCAATGTCTCCGGTTTAAGTTTAAAGAACTAAACCAAATACTACTACACATATCCACTAGTTTTGCCCATTTCAATTCTTTGAGATTGAAATGATATACATAATGTGTTTTAACTCACTACATACAATCTAGATTTTTTGGAATACATTCTTCATGTTGTCTCGTTCGAAACTGACCATCTCTTAACGCGAACACTTGCTTTATGTGCCTACAAATTTCGCAAACAAATGATCAAACAATTGTGGTTTAAAAGACATACTCGAAAGTTGGCAACAAACTGTCGAATTCGAGTTGTACCTCTTTCTCCCAATCGCATCTCAGAACGATCAATGTCAATATCAAAGTTTGAATGCCGGTTCCTCCCAATATCATACCACCCCATATTCCCTATCACCATAACCACAATGTACATAAGTAACATAACTATTAGTCGACTAAGTAAATTAAGAAATGTTGACTTTACCCTAACACCAGATTTGAAAAGCCAACCCATGATAAATCCAAGGGGAAGTCCAATGAAATAGTAACATCCCAAATTTATATACGCCACAAATGATTGCCAACCAGAACCAACCGCAACACCTACAAACCAAAAGGTTCGAAAATTCAACACACCACCTTGACCCGATTTGTTTGAATGGTAAACAAAAACAAATGATTTTGTGACGTACCAGATAGAATTGGTTGGACACTATTGAGAAGAATCGTAAAAGCTAAAAGAATAGAGAGGTCGTTGACTGCTTTTATGACGGTTTCACTTGATGTAAAGATCCAACCGATTTCATCATGAAGAAATACTATAAGCACTGAGAAGATTATTCCAATGAGTAACGATTGTATCACTGATACAATCATTGCGAATCTTGCTCTTTTTCCATTGCCTGCTCCTAACTCATTCGCCACTCGTACCCTACAAACACATGTTGTTATTGCACTTATCCACACATATGGTTTATACTTATACTAGTAGAAAAAATTGCTATAGCCACGTTTAAGCCACGATTAGCCACGAAAAATCATAGTAAAATCGCGGCAAAATCGTGGCAAAATCATCCATATAGCCACGATTAGCCACGAAAAAAAAAGCTACAATCATATAGCCACGATCATATAGCCACAATTTTTTTTNGCAAAATCGTGGCTACATAGATGATTTTGCCACGATTTTGCCACGAAACGTTTTTTCGTGGCTTAAACGTGGCTATTCCCGTGTTTTCTATATACATTGATCGTATAGCAATTAGCAACTAAACTAACAAGCATGAACTAATATAGTTGCATGATATGAGCATAGTTGATATATCATATATATAAAAGATTATTAATAAGAATAACCATATCTTTAGATCATGAGTATTAAAGACGGAACTAAACTAATCAATATGACAATAATAATCCTGTTAATTTTCTAGCTCGTTTGGCTAGACATCCTGTTATTTGATTTTTTTTTTGGTTTTATTCTGGTATGGCTTGGTACACCAAGGTTTGAGTAATAAATATTCTATTCTGATATGGCTTGTTACACCACCTCAAGTTTTGAGTGATAAATAGCATATTCGTGTAGAAAAAACGAAATTAATAAAATGAGAGATTGTTTACCCGGTTCCGGCAAAGAAAGCAAATGGAATCATCATCTCCAAACCATTTATCGACATGCTGCGAAAGGAAATTAGTTTTGATACATAAAAGATGTGATACAATATGATATTATGTATCAAATTTATTTGACGTACCAAATAGACAAAGAGTCGACAGCAATTTTTGTATCCTTCATGTTTCCAGTCATGATAATTATGATTCTATAATACCAAATCTCCAAACTGTCTTGATAAAAACAAATCTACCGTAAGAAGTTGTGCATTAATTAGATCCGCAACGAAAAGAAGGGAAAAAATTGCGAAGCAACGATTAATAGTACCAAAGCATGATCCCGGAGGAGACAGAGAGCTTAGCGAATTCCCATAATCCGGTGAACGCTTCCATGGAGAAACCGGTCCAAGTGAGCTCACATTTTCCGGATATGGTGTAAGCAAACAAGATGAAGACATTGAGCCACCATGAGACGTTAACCGTAGCCATGGTTCCTATGACTCCAAGTTTAAGACCGTACACAAACAGCCAACACACAAATATGTGAACTAGAACTGCTACTCCAGAAGCAATTGCAATCACCTAGTGACACAAAGAGAGAATATCACCAACAGACCGAGCATAAGCAAAGTAAGCAACCGATTAGGGTCATCAACTCTTTAAAACATTTTTAAGGACCACCAACTTGTTTTTGTTTAATAATAGTTATGCATATATGATCATCAAAACATTATTTTATTTAAAATATTATTTATAAATATTTACATATTTTTAAACATATATAAAATTAAATTTCATGAAAATTTTAATCAATATCTATAAAATGGTCATATCTATATGTCGTCAAAAAAGTCATAACTATATAGATTTTGATAGGGGTCACCATTTTGATTGGATCGGCGCTGATCACCAAAACATATTAACTTCAACAAAATACTTACTATATTTTTGTTAGATGTAAAAGTCAACTACCACTTACTATATTTTTAGAAAAGTTATTTGTTGGTTTTTCATGGACTTCAAAATTCAAATTTAGGTCGGTTTGAGAATCGGGTTTAAAACTATAAATGTATGTCTATGAATTTGTAACTATTATTTACACGATTAATAAAATCTGTTGAACTTGCGAATTTACATACCCTGTTTTTGAGTTGGCATTGAAGGAATCGGTTGAGAGGGAAGAAGAAGGCAAACGAGAAATGGACCGGAATGACCCAAACGGCGATGGTACCGGAGAGTTCGGCGATATCGTCAGGCTGTCCGAATAACTTAAGTATCGGTGTGGCGAAAAAGTACATGGGAAGAAGCAAGATTGAAAATAGGAAGATAACAATCCAAGATCGTTGCAAATATACTCCCAACATATCATACTTCTTTGCTCCAAAAGCTTGACCACACAAAGTTTCCAATGCACTCGCCATCCCAAGCTATAAAAAACACACACATGGTCTCAACATAAGTTAAATAAGTAACACTATACAGGGATGGACGTTCGGTTCTTCGGGTATTGTTCGGATCGTTTCCGTTCGGTTATGGGTAGTTCGGGTTCACCTATATACGATCCGTTTAGGAACCGGTAGAGTTACGAGTCGTTTCGATTTGGGTCCGGTCGGTTTTATGGAATTTTGAAAAGAACTGTATTGGATTCGAAAACCGAAAAACTCGAAAAAGCCCGAATTACCGGAGAAAAACCGAATAACCCGAAAAAAAGCAAATAAAATAATATAAATTATTTTTTCTATAAAATCATAAATATAAGTATTAGGGTATCCATTCGGTCCGGGTACCCGTACATTATATTTTGTGAACCGTTTAGGATCGAGTCGGTTCGATTCCGTCTTATTCGGTTTTGAACCGGTTTGATTTTCGGATCCGAGCTCATAAGCCAAAGAAAATCTTTATGTGTAAATACATATAAAGCGCTTAGAACGTCCTAATCATAAAAAAAAATGTTTATGTGTAATGGTAAGTACATACTAGGAGGCCGAAGTTGAAGCCGATGATAACGTTGTTAACGATAGATATAGCGGCGAGCTCAAGCTCGCCGAGGTGGCCGGCGAAAGCTTGAGTAATGACGAGGATCAAGTAGGTGGAGATTCTGGTGACTATGGCTGGTCCAACGATACGCCATAGCTTCTTTGTCTCCAACCATATCTCTCCTCCTCCTCCTTCTGCTTCTGCTTGATTCCTTAGCAGAGGAATCGTCGTCGCCTTCTCTAGACTTATTGCTTCGTCGTCTCTGTCTCCCATGGCTGATCTTATTGTAAAATGTGAAAGAGAAATATGAAAGAAAGAAAATTGAAGATAGCAAATACGTGATGTGATGTGTGTGGTGATAATATAGTATATGATCTTGACTTGAGAAACATTATTACGTGGGCAACACCTGCTCTTTTGTTAGCATTCAAAGGACCTACATTTATGTTTTCATTCATTCAAAATTTCTTAAAAAATAATTGTACGTGGAACATGATTTTGTAACGCCTACTATAGTTGATCGCATCATTTCTCGATAAACAATATACTCCCTCTGTTTCGACATTTGGTTAACCATTGGACCAGAGAGCTTCCACATTCACACGAATTAAGAAAACGATTAAAATGTTTTTATTATCCTTCATTAGAGCATTTCCAATCCATCTCTATTTTGGAAATCACTATTATAGCATATCTCTATTTATAGAGTAATACATTATAGTATAAATATTGTTTCCATTTTTTTCTCCGCTAGAGAGATCTCTAAAATAAAGATGAGTTGGAGATGATATTAATGTAATTTTCTCCTTCCAACTAATACATTGAAATTGTGAGTTTAAACCAGAAATTTGTTAATAAATTTACAATAAAAATATAAAAACATATTATTTGCGATTAAAATAATATTACATTATTAATAATCATTTTTTAATTCAGTCCTATGCAATATATATATATAGTTTTAATATTGATTAATTTACAGAAATACACTTAAAAGGAAAAGAAATTTTACATTTACACCTGTCTTTTAATGGTTCTCAAATATACACCTCAAATATTAGGGTTTAGGGTTTAAGGTTTAGTGATTAGGGTTTAGGGTTTAGCTATTAGGGTTTAAAGTTTAGGAATTATGATTTAGGGTTTAGGGTTTAACGCTTAGAGTTTTTTTTAATCTAGGGGTATAATGGTCTTTTTCATTAAAAAGGGAGGTGTAAAAATAAAATATTTTCAAACAGAGGTATTTTTGAAAAACAGACAATACAAAGGTGTATTTTTGTAAGTTTCCCTTTAATATTTGTGTCAGAATAAAGTAAATACATCGTTGACATTAATGAATAACTCAGTTTTTTCCTCGTTATACCCGCCACTTACATAAGATTCAACAATATCAATTTTTTTTATCTTTAATTTTCTTGGCTGTCACCTGCATGGAAACTTTATTTTTTGTTTTTTATTTAGACGTGACACCTAACTCTTGTATAGTAATATCAACTGCTGCATAATCAAGAGTATTTTAATAGAAAAACACACGATCGTAAACGTAAACGTGAAAGCTACTATTGCCCCGACCAATGGCGTGAAAGAGCTAATCCCGAACACAACCAAGTCCAGAAAGCAACACTGCTTCACCGAAATGTATATGTTTACTTGGTCGGGAGCAGCTTTTGGATTGGATCCACAGGCGCATCGGTGTTTGCTTTATGGACTTGGCTGCATTCAGGGTTAGCTTTTTGATGCCATTGGTCGGGGCAGGAGTTGTCGACCTCCTCCGCTTATTGTGCTCGGAGCATTCCTCGGTTTTGGCTATAGTCTTTTGGTCTCTACTTTTTGCAGGTTCAACAATTATTAAAGAGTAGTTAGAGGAACCTAGTCTTAAATTTGCTGGTTTGGTTACTGGATTAGTTAGCTCTAGACTACTTAGATCATCCTCAATGGTAGATACTCTCTTGAGTATCTAAAACAATTTTTTAACTAAAAATTAATTCGCGGATCCCACAGAATATCTAAAATTACACACAACTCTTTTAGATATGGTTTCAAAAGTCTCTAAAATTAGATACACTTTCTAACTTTTTGGATATTTTTGATTTTAATAATGACTTAGATACTCCGTTGGATACTCATTTAGAGACTCATTGAAAGTGTTTTTAGACTTATATTGTGCCTAAGTGTTTTTTTTATATCTTTTTTTAGACATTTAGGTACTAATGTGATCCAAGCTAATCACTTGTATCAGCTGTTTATTATTCACTTAATGATATTCACATTCTTATAAATAAAAAATAAAAAAACACTCTTTTTATCTGACCACGCCATCGTTATGGATTTGTTTACAAACACTCGTAACAAATACAGTAAATACCAATCTACTAGATTTCCGATTTTCGTTGGTTATGCAACAAAGAGATCATATATTGAATGGGTTGTGTTTTGTTCATTAGAAAATCACTAGAGGTGGACATTATGTTCTTGTGTTCAGTTCGGTACGGTTAATTTGATTTTTTTAAAAAATTTGGGCCGGGACTATATTGGAAGTGAGAGATTTGGTTTTGTTCGGATTGAATTTCAAATGAAATAGTACCCATTTAAAAATAATATTTTGGGTATTTTCGGTTATATTTTGTTATATTAGAGTTTGTTTGTTCTGAGACTGAAAACTTGTTCTTCCATT
>OVAN01014159.1:0-12256 GCA_900406275.1 Anastatica hierochuntica | reverse complement strand
TTTTTTTTTTTTTTTTAATTGTAAAAATGCTAAGAGAGAACCCACGTTAAAGATGGCCTAAGCAAATGCAATGCAACATCAATGTGTATAAAAGCACATCATGATAATTAGATGCTTAGCCAACCAAAGTCCGGCCTAAATGAAAAGTTATGGTTCATGCATGCAGAGTATATGGAAGATTTTGAATTGAGCCTCTGCTTTCTTCAGAATTACATTGTATCGCTTGATAAGTTTCCGTTTATAAAAGCTGACGGTAGATCTCTTACTATCCAAAGTCTCTGCTTTCAACAGCACTCGCAGTCAATATAATTTGAGACATCGATACTTCACTAAGCCTCGGATTTGATGAGTAGACCTTCTTGAAACATTTTCCAGAAGAATCAGTACAACAATTTGATTCACTCAAAAATGCACACCTTCATGGGGAGCTAAAAGAAGCAATGGCGTCCATCTCTTGCCGTAAGAGAAGCGCATCAATAAAGGTGTCCAGATTCTCTCCCTCCATTATATCTTCAATCGCATGGTGTGTTATTCCCACACGGTGATCCGTCACTCTCCCTTGTGGAAAATTGTATGTACGGATTCTTCCTGATCTGTCTCCGCTTCCAATCTGTTTTTACCACATTCATCAGATTGACTAAAGCATAAGAAAACAATTTGTTGAGATTTCATCATATCTACCTGATCCGACCGTAGCTTTGATCGACTGCTCTGTAATCTCAACCTTTCGATTTCGTAGAGCTTTGCACATAGAACTTTAAGTGCTTTGGCTTTGTTCTGTTATGGAAAAAGAAAAACAAAGTGGGAATCTACCGGTAAGATATGTCAGTTTGAGAGAGTGAAGGGTAGCGGTTCAAGTGTTTATCTACCATATGTTGTGATCTTTCGTCTTGGATTGAGACCATCATCCCTGTTGGAAGATGAATTACCCTGACTGCACTGTTTGTGGTGTTGGCATGTTGACCACCGGAGCCACCAGACCTGTAAGTATCAATCCTCAAATCTTCATTTCTTAGCTGAACATCTACCTGTAAGTAAAGCAGATGATCAAGGAGTATATAAGTCTGTAACCTCATTCAATAAAAAAAAAGGTAACTTTGTCAGATAAAACTAATAAGAGGTGTCAAAACTGAGATGGATACCTCGTCAGCCTGCGGAAGGATGGCAACAGAGACAGCACTGGTGTGAATTCGTCCGGATTTCTCTGTGATAGGAATACGCTGTGGAAAAATGTTTTTCAAGTGTTAAAATAACTGGAGAACATTATATAAAAAATGTATGACGATTCAAGAAAAACAAATCAGAAGGTGATTCGTCTATATCACACCTGAACCCTGTGAATTCCACTCTCGAACTTAAGTTTACCATACACACTGGCTCCACAAATTGCAGCACTGGCTTCCTGGCAATTATATTCAAGATTTTAGCTGCACAAGAACAGAACAATAGTGGAATGCTAATATAAAGAGAAGGAAGAACCAAAAATTTACTTTATATCCTTTCATATCTGACTCGGTGATGTCCAGAATTTCAAACTTCCAACCTTTCTTGTGTGAATATCTTTCATACCTATCGATATTTGAACCAATAATAAAACAGAGTCACAGATCAAGTAGAAAGAAACTTGTAGGAATAGTCAATATGTGAAGTTACATTCTGAATATATCCATGGCAAACAAAGAAGCTTCTTCTCCACCAGTACCTAACCAAGAAGCTCAATTGTAAAAAAAGAAAAATCATGGATAATGTTGGAAGCAGGAACCATAATGTTCATGAGTGTACCTGCTCTCACCTCCAGAATGCAATCCCTCTCATCAGCTTCATCTTTAGGAAGAAGAGACTTTAAAAGCAAAGTTTGGAGTCTTTTTTCTTCAACCATGGCCTCATCTAACTCAGTTACAGCCATATCAAGCATGTCCTTATCATGGGAACTCTCTGACACGAGAGATTTAAGTCCATCAATCTCCTGCCAGAAAAGCTCAAGATAAAATAAACAAAGAAGTAATGGGAAATCAGAAGGAAAAAAGAGTACCTTTTGGGTGGCCCTCAAAAGAGTGATAAGCTCCATAGACTCTCTAAGCTTGCGAAGTTCCTTGTTAGCTTTAGAAAACTCTTGTTGTGAGTACTCAGGCTGTCAGATGAATATGTCAATTACAAATAAACAAAGAGGAAAAGGAAAAGCTTAATAGAGGAATGATTGCCTGATTAATAAGGCTCTGGAGAAGAGCATTTCGGTGTTCAATCGCCGATAGTCTCTGATCCATTATCTTAATAATATCTGCTGACAATTGAGGTTCCATTTCTGACAACAAATTTCAATCAAACTGGTTCAATACACTGCAAATGTTTAATTACCAAATCGAAGAAGAAAACACACATAATAAGGCAGTTTTAAGAGATTGAATACCTACCTGTGCTGTACAGACGAATCATCGTCGACCCTCTGCTTCGATGCGCACCGCTCGACCAAGGTCGAATAAAGTTACGAAACAGCAACCTCATCGTTTCTCTGCTTATTTTGGCGGAACAAACCTTTAGCCGGACCTCTTGAGTCTTGACGGCGCTTTCTCCCGTGGACAGAAGATGGATTTGCATTTCCAAATTTCAATAAGGGCGATTTTGTCATTTTCTTACTCCGTCACAAAACACGACGGTGGATAATTAAAATTCAAATATTTTGTATTATTAAAACATAGTTACAACACAGTGGATAAATATTCCAAAATATATTAAAAAGAAGGTAGAATAATGATGTCATTTCATCATGCATAATTTTAAGTGCGTACTATATATATATATATATACTCTTGTGTGTTTATAATCCAAGCTGCATAGGCACATTAGCTTCCTGGATCCAGTTGACAGGGGCTAGCCAGTTAGCGACAGTGAAGTCTTTAACCTCAGCAGCAGACTTAGCAATCTTAACCCAATTCACTCTTTTGTTAGTAATGCCTCCAGGTCCACGGTTGTTGTACTCCACGTACCTACATGTCTTGTGGAAACTTGCCCCATCCCATATCTTCCATCCTTCCGGCCTTATCACATCTCCTATCTCTGTGTTTATTATCACCGTCGTCGAGTACTGCTTCCACGGCCTTCCCAAGTATGACTCTACCGTTAACCTCTCTGCCGCTAACTTCCTATCTGGAACTATGCGGCAGTTTTGGAGCACTATTCCTATTTTCATTGCTAACCCCTTCTCGTTTCCGTCCGCTGTCACCGTGTTGAACTGTCCCTTGTTTCCTTTACGCACCACGATCATTGAGTTTTGGATGACCGTTGCCGATTTCCCGAAGATGAAGTCCACTGTTCCCGACACCACTATGTTTCTGTAGAATTGGCGACCGTTGTTCACGTACAATGTGTCTTGGTAACCGTCGAATCTACAGTTGAAGATCACCGCTCTGTCTCCGTTCACTCTGATAGCCACGGCTTGGTGTCCCATTGGACCGGCTGTGTTCTTGAACCCTATCCATTTCGCCATGAATCCTTCAGATTCAACCTCTGCAAACACACACGTAACAGAAATGAGATTATATATATATATACACATTGGATTGTAATCTACATTTATTAGGGTTTGGTAAGACTTACGGACTGTGCCACTGAGAGAAGTGGTGGTTCCAGGGCTGAGTTTAACACTTCTGTTGTAAGTAATAACGGTCTTTCTTGCACCATCTCCAAACATGAAGATGTTGTTCTTCTTCTTTGGTATTATCACTTGCTCTTTGTAGATACCAGCCTTGATGTGTATGATGCATCGGCTTGGGTTTTTCTCGGGACAAGCATTTACGGCTTGTTGAACCGTCTTAAATTGTCCGCTACCGTCCTTAGCCACCACAAAGGTTGCTTTGATCCTAGCACCGGCACTTTCTCCACCGCCACGTCCAGCCTTAGCCATAAGCTTCCTGTCAGCACCAGAAACCCATGTTGGGACTCCAGTCTGGTCCATGTCTTCCAGAAGACGACGAGCAGGACCATCTGGGTCAGCCACAGGAGTGGATCCTTTATTGGCAGGAGGAGCTGCTCCTTTTTCGGAAGGAGCAAAGATTCCGCTAGTCATGTTCTTGAAGTCATCAACCTTAATGTTAAGCTTGGCCATCGCACTGACGACAGTGTGGAAGATGTCAATAGCATTGCTAGTAAGAATCTTGGAACTTGCAATGCCTTCTGCAATAGTCTTTCTTAAATCTTCTTCTTCGATATCGTCAAGACAATCGGTTTGGTAATTGTAAACACCGGTTAACCATTGTTTAAGCTGGTCTAGTTTGCTCCCAATCTGGTTAAGATCTTCACCCATTTCCTCAACTATGGTACTGAGATCCTCAAGCGCGTACATGAAAACTTTCTTGCAGTAATCAAGAACGGCTTTGTTGTTTGGCGAGATGCTCGAGCCCATGTTTCCTTCGGTTTTACCCGTGAAGTTTGAAGATTTGGTTATTGCATCTTGTGTAGCGAGAATAAAGGCCTTGATCAGCTTGTTTGGGTCATCGCTCTTGACCGGCTCGAGAGTCTTGACACACGAGGCTTTGTCGGAAGTCCCCTGGCAAATGCCTTGCACGGCTTTCATCTGAGGTGAGAGAGGAGCGTTGTCGTTTTTGTTAACGAAGGCAACGACTCCTATGATTACTCCGACCACCAATAGCATGGAGGCCAACGATACAACAACTTTCCCAATCATTTTTTAGTTTTTTTTGTCCACTAAATATATTTGTGTTTTTATGATTTTTCGATTTTTTTTTGTTTCTCTCCCTCCGGTCTTATTTTAAAGTTAATCGGAGAGGGAGGGGCTTTATCAGGAAAAAGCCAAGTTGTTAAATGACTTGGGCCAGTGGATATTATGATGATGCAGGTGGCTTTTATAGAAATTTTAGGTTTCTAAAATTAGGGACGTGCATGGATTTTGCATGGAGAGAGAGAGATATTTACGGTCGACGAATGGCTGAGGATATTTGGTCATAAAAAAAAAGCTTTAATTAACTTAACGAAACTATATATGTAATTTGCTTAGCTGTCAGGTTTAAAACTGGCCACCGCGTGTCTCCTAATTAGAAGCTGTGGTGGTTTAATTGACTAAAAATAAATTAAACATATACATATAATAAGTCCGACAACTAAAATTAGATGATAAATCAACTAGATTCTAAACATTCACAACTTATACCTTGCGCCGTACTTGTACCATTGTTCTCAGCTCTTCTTATACCTCGTGTGATATGTTGCAAACCTCAAACTTCCACTATATAAAATACATAATTTGTAGTATTGGTTTCTTTAATTTTGCTCATTTATCGATCTGCGTAAAAAATCTTAGAGCATGATTAGTGGGAGTTTCTCAATAGAAATTCTTTTTTTAAATTAATATTTAATTTAGAGATTTTTGAAAAAACTAAGAATCCTGGTTTTGTGTCTCTTATCTACAAAATTTTAGGATGGTTTTTAGCTTTTTAGTCTCTTAATTAAAAACCTTTTTTAAAATATTAATATTTTTTATTAACCCCTTATCAAAAACTTTGCATTGTTCATGGTCTACGACCATCTTCAACCTCACTCTATATTTTATTCTAAAATGAAGTGAGAAATGGAGTAATGAACAAAAAAAATTGATTACTCCATAAATGGAGTAATAACTTTTTTGTTTGTTCATTACTCCATTTTCTACTTCATTTTGAAATAAAATATGGAGTAGAGTTGGAGATGCTCTTAGATATCCTCGCTTTGGAAATGTATATTATCCAGGGGTCTATTCAATACACATGTATTTGTTCATGTATATAATAAGTTATCAGAGGTATCTAGTGTGCTAACTTGTCAGGTAAGTTGTTAGTTTTAGTCACGCAATTGGATAACTTTTTCGAGTGACATGGATCCAAATCCTCAAAATTTAGTTATATAATTTCATAAATATTATATGTTTTTAAAACATATGATATCCTATTTTTCGTAGCAAACCATACTGGATGCTGAAAACATATCTTTCGTTGAAAGTTTTTTTTTTGTAAAATTTTGTTGCTTATTATCCATATTTACTTGGTGATATATTTTTTTTTTTTGATCAAACTTGGCGATATTTTAAACATACATTTTGGCATGACTAAATAATGACGGATTTGCAATGAGTAAGCACCATTGGAGGGTATTTTTTTGTTCACCGTACCGTTGGTTTTTACCGTTCATTGTGCATTTGTGCTAATTAACCCGTCGATGACAACATTCTTGGTTTTATCTTACAACTAAAAATAGGTATAAATAAATGCATAACTGATTATGCAAGACAAACTTAAACTTCCCCGTACAGCCGTGATTTAATGGTAGAAGAAACTTGAGAACATGAGAACAATACTCTCTCATAGTTTGGACTTGATTTTCGGCCCAAAAAATTTATCTGGTAGTTTGGTAAGAGACGATCCGACTACCTAATAAGTTGGGCATCTCATATTAGATTTTGTGGTATGCAGTCCACTTTGTAGCACAAAGTTCGTTTCACTCCATAATATCTTAAAAATGAAAGATTATTAAAATATATAAGAATTAAGAAAGCTCTGCTTTTAGATTTATGTAGCAAAAAAACATAATATCCTGCAATAAGCACACGTAAGAAAAAAAAACAATGGTATTAACTATTATTTATTATTATTATTAGATAATCATATTTTCTCATATCCTTTCCAATCTCAAGATCCATTATACATGATTATAATCCATAGCATATTAATTACAAACATACATCAAAAGGAACCTTTGTTTACAAGATTCCTAAAAATATTTGAAAACCCAATCGACGCAAATTATTCATCGTCATCGACAGAGGCCGTACATTTTTTTCATATTATATATATTATTATATATATATAAGTATAATATTAATTAATAAAAAAAATCAATGGTAATAAAAGGACAAAGGTGGTGGGAGCAAGGAATCGGTGTCTTGCTCGTTAAGTTTTGTCTTAATGTTCAAAGTGTTAAAGACTTTGTCCATTCCAGCGAACACATCCACAGACTCACTACTCATTCTTTTCCCAAGCCCAATCCCTCCTTCGACTTCTTTCAACAACGCCTTGTCGTAAATGTCATCGAGACAACTCGTCTGGTAATTGAAGATAGAAGTCATCTTCTTCTTGCATGTAAAGTAATTATCTGCCATGCTCGTCAGGTTTTCTCCTGCAGCTTTCCAGAAATCTGTAAAGTCTTCCAAGGCGTTATTAAGCTGTTTTTCGCAGCCGACAATGCAGTTTGTTGCAAAGGCGTTCCCATTGTATTTGGATTTGATCCCCGCGAGGAATTTCAAGCCCATTTTAATGGACTTTTCTGTGGCAGTCGCTAAGTGACGTACTAACACGGCGGGATCATCGCTTGGGACGCTTCTTAAGGTTGCGGTACACAGACGTTTGTCTTGCACTACGCTGCAGATTCCCTCGACGGCTTTTTCATGTTCTGGTGTAACTGCGTCGCGTTTGGTTGGTACTCCCATTGAGTTTACGGTCAAAGCGATGCAGAGAATGAGAAACGCGAGTTTTATTGGAGTGCTCATCTTTCTTCTTTTTTTGTTTTTTTTTATTTGGACTTGGATCGGAAAGGAATAAGATAGAAAATGGAAGAAGAAGAGGTTTGTATATTTATATACACACATATTATGGCTTTTGCTAATTTTGGATTTTTTTTGTTTGTTTTTGCTTTTAACTATTTTCAAAAATAAATGGATGACAATGAGTGAAGTGAGGCGCTTTTTTATTTGTGGACATACCACCATCCTCTCTTCCTAAATAATGACTTGGTACAGAAACACTCCAAATCCATCTAATCTTGTCAATATATTAGATGATATTATTATTTTGTTATATATGTGTCTTTCTGATTTGATTTTAAAAAGAGCCATGGTAACAAATAGAAAGCAGTTTTATACATATCTACAAATAAATCGTAATCGTGTAACAGAAATTTTTTAAGTAAAAGAATATTACAGTATTTTATGATTTTGGGCTTCACAAAGCATAATGGGAAATAACACTAAGCAGAGTCGAAAATGTGTGAGGAAATAGTTAATTGGACAGTAACACAAGACTCCAAATAACAAAATAAATAAATAAAAATTGATTACGAAGATTTCTATGCACATTAAATTTGGATTATGGCTATTTTTAATGTAATCCTTCGCCAGGAGCTGAGGTTCGGGCGTTCAACAAAGGTTGAAGAGCTTTGACGACAATGCTCATATTCGGCCTAAAATCTGCTTCATATTGCACACACAATGCTGCAACCGCGGCTAACTGCAATTCATTATCATACCATGCATATCAGAAGAATGCGGTCTAGCCCGCGCAGCGGCGATTTCATCTGAGAATATGATACCTTAGCAACAGCTTTTTGAGGGTAATCGCCACCAAGTCTTGCATCCACACATTGTTTCACCTTGTCTTCGCTCAGTTTAGGTGTAGCCTGAGGCATTGAGTAAAAAAGGTCGATGTAAATGACATGACGATGGTAAAACAAGTCTGTAAAATTGAGAGAAATGATTACCCATGTGACTAAGCTCTGTTGGCCTCTGGGTAATCTATGATCAACAGGTTTTCTCCCTGTAAGAAGCTCGAGCAATACAACCCCGAAGCTGTATACATCACTCTTGGCATTTAATTGTCCCGTCATCGCATATCTGTAAGAGCAGTTTGAGACTTGAGAGAGCTCACAGTATTCATTTATATCTTTGGAAGAATCTCCAACAACTTACTCAGGGGCATGGTAGCCAAAAGTTCCAAGAACACGGGTGGAGTGAAGACGAGCTGCCATATCAGGAGCTTGATTAGAGAGATCAAAGTCAGCAATCTTAGCAACATCATTCTCAAAGAGTAGGACATTGCTGGATTTAATGTCACGGTGGATGATGGGAGGGTTTGCTTTTTCATGCAAAAACTCGAGCCCTCTTGCAGCTCCCACTGCAATTTTCACTCGTTGATGCCACGACAATACAGGACCTGGCTGTGCTCCTTTCACGCCCTTTCTCCCTGTGGAATCGTAAGATAAGTCAATTTTTTAGGAGTGTGTAGTACATGGACAAGATATGCTTGACACGGTACCATGGAGAATATCATGAAGAGATCCATTTTTGGCGAACTCATAAGCAAGTATCCGTGAATTCCCATCAACACAGTAACCAAGCAGGTGGACAAAGTTATCGTGCTTCAACCTGGACACCATGGAAACCTGCAAGAAGTCAAGTTTCCAAAGTCATTTTGAAGTAATTCAGAATCCAAATGTTATTAGCATCAAATTAACCTGTGTAAGGAATTCGTTGTGGGGCTGTTTGTTGGAATCCAACTTTTTAATAGCTGCAGGGTGGTCGTTATTTAACACCCCATAATATACTCTTCCGTAAGAGCCTTCGCCGATGAGAGAAGTGGATCCAAAATCATCAGTAGCTTCCCTGAGTTGAGAAGCAGGGAGAGTAGGTACCTCAATTGGCTGCACTTTCACAATTGGGACGCCCTTTTGTGCAATTTGAGAGGCATGGAGCCTTGCATCACCGCCTGCACCACAACAAAGCCCTTAGTACTAATTAAGCCCATTGGTGAAAAATCCCACTCCTAGTATATACCTCCAAAGTGTTTGGCAGTGTTGTGGCCACCATACTCAGCACCTTTATGCAAATCATCTTCCTGGCAACACCCAAAGCAGCTCATTTCTATCTATCTGCAAGACAAGATCACTACACCACAAAAGAATATATTGGGGATTCACCTTCAACGATAAATACAAGTAAACAAAAAAAAACCCAAACTGTATAGCCTAAAACCGAGTAGAGAACAAAGATACCTTTCGTCAAATAGTAAAGAGAAGCAGTGCTTTTGTGTTACCTTTCCAAGGATCCAAGTCAGTTTTATTCTGAGAGAGAGATCTGAAACCGCCCCATTCTAGCGTACCAATTTATTGCTATAATGAAATTATAAATTCTAATAATCAGAAAACGCGTCAATTAATTATAATTGTATGCATTATTAAGCTGGATCGTCGGTGGCATAACCCAACGGCCACCATTTTATATGATGATATTATATATGTACAACAAATTATCATTTTAAAAGTCACGCCGTTAATTCCGCCGCAGCCCGCCATTTAACGAACGTTGTTTTTTTTTTTTTTCTCTCTTCTGTTTGAATTATATGGATAACTACTCTGATATTAAAGACTTTTTTGTCTTTATAAATAGAAAACTATTACTCTCATCCTATAATAAAATGCATCCAACTTTGTTTTCTTTAATGAAAACAACGACACTTTCTAAAATAATATTTCTATATCGTTTCCTTTGTTTTCTTTTTTCTATTGTTATATGTTCCTCTTTTTTTAGTTAGTAGCATCTCTAGAATTTGGATCTAGCTATAAAACTAAAACCATAAATTCGTAATACGTATAGTCTTTTCTATGTTCTCATGTTACGTTTTATGCAAACGTGTACCAAGCTTTTTAAAAACGAAACCAGTAGAATAATAGTACGTAATAATTTAGATTTTAAATGTTAATATCACCCCTTCCCTTTTTTATGTTTCCGCGCGCGTTACATTTCTTGAGAGAAACGAATAATATAGCTAGATTGAAAAGGTATAAAGTAAAGGGGGTTTGGTGAGTGGGTGGTCGTATTGTATATGTGAAGTGGTTATGGTGCATGTGAACAAAATATATGGGGCATGTTCCACTTGAATCATGTTGTCTTTTTGTTGACCAATTAATTATTTTGACTCCATTTAATTTTTTCTCCAGCCATTATCATTACTTACTTTAGCCGTTTCTATTAATGTGTATAGTTTTTCTTATGTACATAAATGCGAACTTATATAGTATAAACCAATAAATATTCTTTTGGTTTTGGCTTAAGGTTTAGGCTTTTTACACATGTATATAAACTCTCAATTGTATATTGTTGATTAATTAACGGGAATAAGCTTTATTTACATATGTTAACAAGGGACCGGATCTATTGAGATTTTAAGAGCATAATTATCCCAGAAACTCAAAAGTGGGTTTCTTAAATTTTTTTTGTTTTTGTTTTTATTTAAAAATAAAAAATAACCAATTGCGGCCGCCACGTGTCGTGGGATCCGCGAAGTTCAAGAACCTCAAGAAAACCGTTTCTTATTTCGTGAATTTGAGAAGGGGTTTTTAACAAAACAGTGGATCTCACCCCGTTAAAAAACTCTTTAAATCCTACGATAAAGATGTCCTAAAGCTACCAAAACGAGGAACATGAGAGAATACAAGCCAACGCGGCCCATTGGATTCATCATGTGACTGGTCTCTTTTTTTGTCGTATCTTTTTTGACCTCACGTTCGCTTCCGTCCACTTGGGAGTCCCCGTTACGTTAGACTTATATATGTTGATTCACCTGTGCTCTAGTAAAGAGCTTTTCCTCACAAAAAATGGAGGGTCATTCATGAGAAATCAAAAACCTAAGAAGGAAGGATAATGTAGGATACTGACCTTACGACCTACAAGACATAAACTGCACACATGCAATGTGTGCTAGTGATTTAAATGATCCTTCAAGTATTTAGGCCATCATTAACAAAGAAACTCATTCATGGGTTTCTTAAATTGTATTTTTTAATATTATTTTTTTTGGATTTGATTTAAAAAAAGTAAATAAATAAAATAAAAAGAACCACCAATCGCAGGTCGCCACGTGGCGGTGGGGTCTGCGATTGGTGGAAGAAACCGTATCTTATTTAGCAACAATTAGAGCATCTCCAATGGTGTTACCCACCATTGGAGTGCTTAAAACAAATTTTTAATAATTTTTTTATTAAATTTTCTTTTTCTGTTTTTCTAAAAAAAAAGAATTAATTAAAGAACCAATCGCGGGCCGCCACGTGTCGTGGCGCCCGCGCAAACAGTACTAGTATCGGTTCTTGTTTAAGATTTTTAAGAACCCAATTCTTAACTATTATAATTTTAAATTATTATTTATCCTAAGAGTTTATGCTAAAAAACTTTTAAAATACTCTAGAAACGTTTCTTGTGTTAGTTGTGAGCCCCACTAAATTTTAAATTAATAAAAAAGTTAAGAAACCAATTAAAAACCTTTGTTAATAATGCTCTTAGGTCATCTTTAACAAAGAAACCCTTAATGGGTTTCTTAACAATTTTTTAATATTATTTTATGTTAAGAGACTTAGTTAAGAGACTCACTAAATTTTGTGCTACAACCATATTCTCTTAATTTAGGGTTCTTAGAAATAAAAAATTAATATATATGTAATTTTTTGA
>OVAN01014158.1:0-12257 GCA_900406275.1 Anastatica hierochuntica | reverse complement strand
TTCGTAAATATATTTATAAATTGTTTATAAATCGTTACGAATTTCAACAGTAAGAACTATATCTATACAAATCCAGTAATTGAATGTAAGATTTCAATGACATTTTGACATGTTTACAACCAGTAAATCAGTATATTTAGCATGGTAAGAGAAAGGCAGAGTATACTAACCTGTGTGTAATAGAAACCAAATAAAATCTTCAAAAAACTCGGCTTCGGAACACAGCAACCCTTGCAAAACAAATTTCAGAGCACATTTGTTAACCTCAGACCAATCAATCACAAACAACTCTCATAAATCAATTCAGTTCTTACAAAACCAATTAGATATGAAGACTCTATCACTCAAATTTCTAAACCTTAATACTCTCTTACATAGAATTAATTCACAAACAGGTAGACTCAAACAATTTCATCACTTGACCTCAACTGATTCACAAAGCAAACAAATATCAACTTAGATAGAACATATTCAAAATCGTAGAGGTAAAATTTTCTTTAGCTCAATAGCATTCACAAAATATCAGAATCGATTCACAGATTTATGTAACATGCATTCACAGATTCGCAATAGAATAAGCTGCATAAAGATATCAGAAAGCTTAATCGACACTTAAGAAATAAAAACATTGACTACAAAAGCTAAAGATGAAACATATTTCAAAGGGAAGAACTTGCCTTCGAATGGAGCTTAAATCAGACAAATCTCGCCGAAACAGAGGACGGCGACGACAGACTTAGTCACGACAAGCAAGAATAACGATGGATTGAAGGTTAAGTACACCAGATTTAAAGAAATTTTATGTTGAGAGAAGCTTCTTCGTTTTAGGGTTTTAGGTGAAAAGAGAGATAATGAGAAAATGTGAAAAGAAACAAAGTTTATTCCTGCTAAGAGATCATCTTTTTTTTAGCTAAGTGTGTAAAACTTTCTTTTAGCTTTGGCGGTATTAAGGATTTTTATTCCCGCTAAGTGTAAAAAGTTTCTTAGCGTTTATAAAATGCTATCATAGGGTAAAATAAATTAGAAAAGGATATACGATAGCAGTATAGCAAAATGTGCTATATCAACATGCTATCAATGAGAACATTTTTTGTAGTGACATCATCGATTTCAGTCATCACAAGATGGAGAATAGCCTTAAATTAAATGTACATGAGGATTCCAAGAAGTCTCATCGGAGAAGATGAACGGTGATTGTAGTTTGGGTTGATGGCGAAGAGAAAAATGGTGAAGTGAGCAGTGGTACAACCTCGCGATCGAGAAACTTCAGAGGATGAAGCACAAACGGCGATGGCTGAGACACGTAGACTCGTCGGAGCATGAACATCTGATTGAGCCACCAGGAGGAGCCGTTGATGAAGGCTCATATCACCAGAAGAGCGACGGTGAGACATGGTGGCGCTAGGTTCGGGACGGAGGAGATCACCAGAGAAGCAACTAGCGGCGGTGGTGATGGTTGTCGCGAGCTCGCATTGCCGGATTCGAGTCACCAGGAGCCACCGTGAATGTCGATGGCGCAGTACAGTGACGCTAAGAAACGAAGCCATGATTTTTCTATCAATCGAAGAAGAGGAAGGAGAAAAAGGGGATTAGGGATTCTGAATTTTCTCCAAGGAAATGTTAATGAGATGCAAGTGTCGTTGTCTTTGGCTGGAAAAGGAAGGAGAAGATGATTTGGGCCCAAGGTGGAGATTGTAAGAGTAATGAGCCCAATAATAACCCAATATATGATCCATCATGGTTTTGAGAGAATTTGTAGTTCGTAATACTAAAGGAACTAAGATCAGCTCGTGGATACATATATATATATATATATATATATATATATATATATATATAAGGAGGCCTTCTTTACCCTAATGAGGTAGCGAGAAAAATAAGAACAAGAGAGAACAAGCATAGACAGAGAATAAGAAAGCATAAGAGAGATCAAGTCTTCAAGTTGTTTTTCTTGGTTAAGGTCTTTATTTCTTGTTTTCTTTTCTGTGAGATTGCACCTATAACACAAAAGAGAAACGACGTTAGTATGTTGTGTTATTGATAGTGGATTGTGGGAGACGGATCCCACCCGAGATGTACCTTAAGTGGGAACTCGGTGATCAATTTCTTTTATGTCTTTTAGGTTTCATAATCATCTCAAACAACTAAGTTCTAAAGCACTCAAATCAGATTAAAATCCTAACATCAGCTGGTCACGGCGGGATCCTGAGAGTGGAACCAAGCTTGCATATTGAGCTCGATGCACAATTGTAGTGGGGGCAAAAGCAATTTTAAGACCGACATCTTCACCGATGACTGAAGCCTAGATCCTAAAATGGGTGATGAAATGTGTAAGGGAACGAAACATCTTATGTATTAACTTTAGAACAGATGTTCAAAAATTGTAGCTGCAGTTTTTAATCCAGAGAAGTGACCAGGACTTGAACCGATTAGTTCAGATGTCAAGGAACTCTTCTCCTACTTTCAACAAGCCTCGATATCTTTCACTCCGAGAACGCAAACTACATCTGGGAGGCTATGGCGCAATAGGCATTAAGTTTTCCTATTTATTTTTCTTGTATTGTTATGATGTTCCTGTTTGGTTAAAAGACTTACTAAATAGTGTAATCGTTTGATTAATGGATGCAGTAATTTGAGTTTAAAAAAATAATAAAGATGTTTACTTAGCTTGACAATGAAACCGAATAATAGTTGTTGGAGACCAGTACGTGTGTTTATCATATTTTAAGCAAATTTTCAGTAAATAATCTCATTCTCATTAAAATCAATAATAATACAATTGTGGGTTTATATACAATTGATCAAGTGGCCTAAACCAGAGCCAAAACCAAAACAAACCGAAAGCAATTGACTAGTTTATAGAATACTAGTTTACAATCACAATTGAACTAAAACAGAAAAGAGAACTATACAAAAGAAATGTATGTACATTAATAGTCCCCCTCAAGATGGGACGAATATGTTCAAGAGTCCCATCTTGCTTACCAATTACTGAAAAGGAGCTGGATAGAGAGGCTTAGTGAGAGGATCCGCAAGTTGAAGAGTAGAAGATACATGCATCAACTTGAACAAACCAGCAAGTAAACGCTCTCTAACACTATGACAATCCTTCTCTATGTGCTTAGTACGCTCATGAAAGACAGGATTTTTAGCAATATGAATTGCCACAGTATTGTCACACCAAAGAAGAGTAGGCTTTGCTAAAGGAATATGCAACTCTTTAAGAAAAGCAGTAAGCCATACCAGATCATCAGACACCATGGAAAGGCTACGATACTCTGCTTCTGCAGAGGATTTAGAGACCACTTGTTGTTTCTTGGACTTCCATGAAATGAGAGAAGTACCAAGGAAGATACAGAAGCCTGTGGTGGATCTCTTAGTATCCTGGCAAGAAGCCCAGTCTGCATTTGCATAAGCACGAATTTGTAAGTCTGAATGAGCATAATAGAACATACCTTGTCCAATGGTTCCTTTGATGTAATGTAGAATCTTGTAAAGAGCTTGTTGATGACTAAGTCTTGGTGCTTCAGAGAACTGGCTCAATTTGTTAACTGCAAAAGTAATGTCAGGTCTTGTGATCTGCAAATACATCAACCTGCCAATGAGTCTCCTGTAAGCCGTGGCATCAACCAGATCTCCACCACTGTCTTTAGATAGCTTGACACTAGGATCCATAGGCACACTAGAGGGCTTACAACCAAGCAAACATGTCTCATCAAGCAAGTCAAGAGCATACTTTCTCTGAAAAATGTGAATACCCTTATCAGATCGGGCTATCTCTAATCCCAAGAAGTATTTCAAAATACCAAGATCTCTAAGTTTGAAATGAGACTTAAGCTGAGATTTCAAAGAATCTGCTTCTGCATCACTGTTGGAGATAATGAGAATATCATCCACACAGACAAGAACACACAGAAATAAGCCAGAACATTGTTTTAAAAAACAAGTGTGATCATCATAAGTCTGAATAAACCCCAGACTGAGAAGAGTAGTAGAGAACTTCAGAAACTATTGGCGAGAAGCGTGCTTGAGACCATATAAGGATTTGTTCAATTTGCAGACAACATTAAGAGGTAAGTCCCCCTGTTTGTGTGCATATCCTGGGGCAATTTCATGTATATTTCCTCATCCAAATCCCCATTGAGAAAAGCATTGGAAATATCCAATTGATGAAGAGAAAAACCATAGATAGCAGCTAAGGCAATCAAGAGTTTAACAGTTGTGAGCTTAACAACTGGAGAAAAGGTTTCAATATAATCAACACCCTCTTGCTGAGTGTAACCCTTAGCTACTAATCTAGCTTTATATCTTTCTACACTTCCATCATAATGAAATTTGACCTTATATATCCATTTGCAGCCGATAGGAACCTTGTTGGCAGGGAAAGAACAAATAGACCAGGTTTGAGAACCTTCTAGAGCATCAATTTCTTCTTCCATAGCTCCACACCAGACCAGAAATTTCTTAGCCTCAGTGTAGGATGAAGGTTCTTTAGTTTTGTCTAGAGAAACTAAAAAGGAAAGATAAAGTGGAGAGACTTTATCATAAGAAAGAAACTCAGAAATTTGGTTTATGGTTGAAGATTTCACAGAATGACAGTGATAATCTTTGAGATAAGTAGGCTTTATAACTCTCCTACGAGATGCTTGAATAGAAGATTCAGGAGCATCATTAATGGATCTAGCAGAAGGCATAGAATCCACAGAAGATGAAGATGCAGAAACATCATCATCAAGAACTGGTGTAATCGTAGGAGATTGGTCAACCAAATCAGGGAAGAAAGCATGTTCATCCTGAGAGAGATCTGATTTAACAAAAGGAAAGAGCTCCTCATGAAAAGTAACATGTCTTGAAATCAAAATGTTATTTGTTGCAAGATCTAAGAGTTTGTATCCTTTAAACCCAGTTGGATAACCAAGTAGGACACAAGCTTTAGCTCTGGGATCAAATTTATGCCTGTTTTCGGGTGAAGTAGAAGAGTAACAAAGGCAACCAAAAGTTTTAAGAAGAGAATCATCAGGTAACTTTTTAGTCAAAACCTGAAAAGGACTTTTGTTGTCTAGAACAGGGGAAGGCAATTTGTTTATTAAATGAACAGCAGTTAAGATACAATCTCCCCCAATAAGGAAGAGAGATGTGAGATTGAAAAAAGAGAGAACGAGCCACATTCAAAATGTGTTGGTGTTTTCTCTCTACAACAGAATTCTGTTGTGGGGTTTCAGGGCATGAATGAAAAGAAAGAATGCCTTTAGTGTGATAAAAGTGTTTGAAGTTGAACTCAGGAGCATTGTCAGATCTAACCCCCTTAACTCTAGTTTCAAATTGATTCTCAACCATTTCTATAAAGGCAGGAAAAGTTTGCAAGACATCAGACTTAGCTTTTAAAAGATATACCCAAGTAGCTCTAGAATGATCATCTACTATGGTCAAGAAATACCTATACCCATCATGAGTTGGAGTAGGAAAAGGACCCCAGATATCTATATGAATGAGATCAAAAGGTTTTGCAGAAATATTATGGTTTGATATGAAGGGTAGGTGTTTTTGTTTAGATAAATGGCATACTCTGCAATGAAAATCCTTTTTATTATCTGATTTAAAAGCTAAAACATCTTGCATTGGTTGAAGTTTAGAAACAGAGGGATGACCTAAACGCTTATACCATATATCATGAATAGAAACAGAAGCAACAACTAAAAAATTCTTAATACCTGGTTTATTGAGAGAATCTATATCCAGAAAGTAAAGGTTTGCCACTTGCCTACCCATTCCAACCGTTAATTCCAGAGTACGATCCTGAATACCACAAGAAGAATCATCAAACCACACACGACCACCTATGCATTTAGTGAGAGAACTGACACTTAGAAGATTAAACTTAAACTGAGGGATAAACAAGACATCAAGGAGAGTTAAGCATTTCCCTAAAATGACAGTTCCTATTCCAACAATGCTCACTAAGATTCCATTGGGAAGGGTAACAGTGGTATGGGGTAAGTATTTGAAAGTGGAAAAAGAAGTTTTGTCATGGCATATATGGTTAGTGGCTCCTGTGTCTATCACCCAAGTATTGATAGCAGGAACATTGCTACCAACAAAACAAGCATAAGGCCTATCAATACTTGAAAAAGAACAAAAGATAGAGGGGTAGAAGTTACCAAGTATTGGGCCAGGGTTAGAAGAAGAAGAAGGAATGGAATCCACTGAGACAGAGTGTACTTCTGGACTTGGTGTAGAGCTGGGAGGTTGAAGCTTGGTGCTCAGAAAGGCTACAAGTTGTTGAATTTGAGCTGCTGAAAGTTCTTCTGCAATCTCATTCTTGTCTTCAGTATCACCAACAGTTACATTAGCCAAAACAGATGATGGTTTTTCAACCTTCTTTGACTTGAAACCAACAGGATACCCATACTTCTTATAACACCTATCAACAACATGTCCAACTCTTCCACAATGAGTGCAGATTGGTCTGTCTCGTTTTTGAAAATTACCACCAGATGGAGGAACTTTACCAAACTGCTGAGATGAAGACTGAGCAAACTGAAAGGCAGACGGTTCAACCTCTGTATTAGAAGAAAATCTAGCTGATTTCTTACTATCTTCCTGATCAAGAAGATTATACACTTCAGAAAGAGAAGGTAGATGCTTCTTCATTAAGATCCTACTTCTGATGTTTTCATAATTGTCATTCAACCCCATCAAGAAGTCTATAACCCTATTAGTCTCCCTTTCAGCTAACAGATCCTCCACTGTACGAGCAACAGCCTGAGTACTAAACAATTCTTCCCACAATACTTGAGTCTGGGTGTGATAAGAGGATAGATCTAAGCTTCCTTGTCTAAAAGTATGGATCTGATGTCGCAGCTTATAGAGTTTAGGTAAGTTGGATTTATGAAACCGTGTGTAAAGATCCTTCCAGATTTCACTTGCATCTTTGAAGTAGAGAATGCTAGTGTAGATCTTTTTAGTAACACTATTCAACAACCAGGACTTGATCATGCTGTTACACCTATTCAATATCTCGAAACAAGGATCATTAGACATTGGCCTGATGATAGATCCATCTAAAAACCCCATTTTGTTCTTAGCTTCCATACTAGTAGTCATCGCAACTATCCAAATACCATAGTTATCTCCATCTAGTTGTTCCGATACTAATACTAGTCCAGGATGATCATAACTATGCAAATGATACGGAGAATGAACATTATCAGGTGAATCAGATACCTCAAAAGGAGTATGAGATGAAGAATACATCGATCGATCCCGATGAGGAGAAATGATGAGATCCGGACTTCCTGAAGTTCTACGAGGAGGATTTGAACCAAATGATTTGCCTCGAGTCTTCACTAGCTCCAGAGACGCCGATTCAGGTGAATCGGGTGTTTGTCTTTGATACTTCGACTTGCAATTGTGTTTTCCCATTTGAATAACAAAACCAGCTCAAAACCTTGATAAGATTCTGATGAAATCCAGAATTGTATGGATGAAACGAAAGAGAAGAGCAAGACGAAGAAGATGATGTGATTTTTGTGATCGGAAAAAAAAAATCTCCGACGAGTATGTCAGAATAACGTCGCCGGAAAAAGTTTGTTAGAGAGGAGAGAGACTGAGATTAAAACGCTTTGATACCATTTCAGTAAATAATCTCATTCTCATTAAAATCAATAATAATACAATTGTGAGTTTATATACAATTGATCAAGTGGCCTAAACCAGAGCTAAAACCAAAACAAACCGAAAGCAATTGACTGGTTTATAGAATACCAGCTTACAATCACAATTGAACTAAAACAGAAAAGAAAACTATAGAAAAGAAATGTATGTACATTAATACAAATGTATATTTTTTTTTTGCTTCAGTTGAACATTTTAGCTACTTACTAATCTTCAAAGTCTCTTTTTTTCTTAAAGGTCACCAAACTCTTAAACGATTGATTATGTTTTACTTTAAATTATGCTTTTGAAATTTTGTCTTACTTTAAATTATGCTGATGAAATTTTTGTATATTTTATGAGAGGGCATGCATTTTCTCTGCTTTCGATAAACATTTTAGATGATATATGATGTTTAGCTTCCATTTTCAGATTTGGTAGAACCATGCAATTGGAAAGCCTTTTGGGACACGAGGAACACGAACAAATTAAAAAGGTTAAATGGTGACGTGGATTTAAGAAAGAAATGCAACAATATACGTAATATAGTCTTTAGGGAAGAAATGGGTGACGTGAGTTTGAGAAGAAATGTCGTCACTATTCCAAAATGGAATATTTCATTAAAACAACTAATAATGGGGTTAATAATGCTAAGTTGGTGACTGTGTAACGTATAATTGACTTATGACGAGTGAAGATGTTTTTAATAAAACCCAAGATAGAATTTTCTCTCTTCTCTCTCTTCTGCAAGTTTCAACTCCGTTTTACTCCGGCCGGCAATAACCGGACCGGTTTCTTTTTGTTTTTTGATGTAGAAATAGTACTCACCGACATGGGTCGGTGTCTCCTACCGTTTATCGGTTCTTCTTTTCAACTTTTTATTGAATAAAATCCCGTTTATCGGGTAAAACTTCCGTGTTTCGGACCAAATTTCTTCCGATTTGCTTAGAATCAGACAGCTTTTGTGTTTAAAGCTCTTATCCTCTAATCAATCGGGTTTTTCTATCTAGTTGGTATCAAAAAACCTTCGGTTGATTTGGATATTACGGGTGGCTCTCCGGAAATTAGATTTATTCCTTCTCTTGTCTCTTCTCGACACAATTTTCCATGTTCGGAGGGAGTAATTTCGTACCTCTTAAATCCGTCATTCCTTAGTTGAGGCGGTTGCAAGTTTGCAAGTTCTCCGCGCTTGGGCACGCCGTAGAAGGGGGTGCGCTTTGCCGGTTGATGAAGGTTGACGAAGAGTGATGAAGGCGATATCGGAGAGGTTACTAGGATGGGCGTCGGAGTAGACATGGAACAGTGGAATGAAAAACCACAAGTGCGGCGGAGAGCGGCAAAGTTTTCATCGGAGAAGATGAGTTATGGTGGTGAAAATCTGATTTTTGTGGGGTAGACGCGTGGCTCGTCTTGGCTGAAAAAGAGAGAGACACGTGTGCTTGTTGGGATTTCTTCCGGATGAAGAAAAAAAAATATTTCAATTTTAAATTTCGTTTGGGTTAAAGCCCACTATAATAAATCTGATCCATCAATCCCCTATACATTAGTTGACAAGTGATTTTGTCACATGTCCTCTTTATAATGAGTTTCAACCAAAAAATATAACATGTCAACCTAATCTAAATTGAGTGGTTATAATTTATGACATGACAAACTTTTTTTCAATCATTTTAGAAGATTAAGAATTTCATTGATTAATTTTTATTGAATGTTTATTTCATTAGATAATCATTTTAAATTATGATATTTATTTCGCTATTTAATTTTAACTGAGTATTTATTTTTATTTTGTCAAAATTGAGTATTTCATTAGTCTATATATTTTTTTTAATCAACCGTCTATGCAATTTTTATATTTAAAAAAATTCATGCCGACTAATTCAACCATTTTTATACATTGTTTCTATAAACTATATACTTTTTACATCATATGTTTTTTTATTACTTTTATATTAAATTATATTATAAAAATACTTAGTTTGAAGGATCCAAATTTTCCTTATAATTTACAAAACATTTCAAGTTTTAAAATACAATTTATAATGAATATGTATATTTTAACATTCATCTATACTCATTATCAATAAATTCTTACAATGAAAACTATAGATAATAATGATGTATATCAAGAAAACATGTTGGTAACTTTTGTTAAAGTCATAATCATTAATTATATCTTAACTAAAATAAAATCATTAGTTATACTAAATCAAATTACTAACATTTAGACGATAATTTAGCCACGCATTGCACGGAGAACCATCTAGTTACCTATTAAATACAATCATGTTGTCCGACAAAAAAAAAAGACTTATGACGATGGTTCTTTGAAAGAATCTTCTCATCTTTTATTTTTCTAGTGTATGCGGAAAATATGAAAACTATTTAATTTTGATTTGTTGGAATATAGTATATAGTCGAATTCATTGCATTAGTAGTGATATGATCGCAATACATTAATGTGAAAACTGGTATATAATTTTGTTTTCAAATTTTTATGTTGGATCTTCCACAACTCAAATTGTTTCTATTTTTATTTTATTTTTGTAAACATGCATGTCAAATTCAGATAATGAAACAGTAAAAATACTAACACAAATCTCTAACCTCGATCTTCCATTTTTCATCAAAATTTAAAACAAATAGTGAACTTGAGCATATCATAGAATCTAATCAAACTCTTAAATACCATCGTCTTTATATAGTTGTTTTTTGTAGAAAAAATTATTATTTATTTGTGACACTAATGAGAACCATTAAACTATGGGTGTGATTGACAAAAAAAACCAGTGTAAGTGATAGGGAAAAATTGGAGTAAATATGAAAACAGAATAAATAAAAAATCCAGCGTTAATTGTTTCTCTACTTGAAATAAGTGGGAGAGTTTACGCTAAAAAGAGCATTATTTCTCTTAATCAATTTCAACTTGATTGGTACACATGTAGTGGACCCTAACGTTAATTTCTTCTTTTCCAGTTTTTATTACGCTAACAATGTTTTTCAGTCAGACCCTACATAGATTTCTGTCGTATCATATAGATGAAGATATAGCTTCGGTCATGACGTTACATCTAACAATTAATAAAGGTGCACTTGCCCCCTATAATTTTCCTTAAATATAAGCTTTATTTACTATTCACAAGAAATTTTGGAATAATTAACTGTGTATGTCCCTTCTAAAATCTTCGATGTAGCTCGATACCGCTTTGAGAAAATTTTCTAGATTTTTCCATGCCTACAATAGTATTATACTAAGTTAATTGTTATATATAGCCCGATGGTTTTCCTTTGTTGGTCGGCATCCATATAATATAAGTGCACTTGGGTTGGAGGATATCTTAGAGTGGTTTTCAATTTTAAATTGAGAAACAAAATAAATTTTAAATAAAAAACTTGTGATTCCGTTTTTCATACAAGAACTTCTATCATTTGCCACTTATTTACTTGTTACTGGTCTAATTTTTATTTTTTATAAAAATGAAATACACTTTTAGTTTTAAATCTTATTAATTATTTATATGTGATTATTTTAATTTTAATTTTCAAAATTAAAAACATCAAAAATATTTTTATTATATAGGTGAAATACTTAAGCATCCACTATATATGATCACATGCGAGATAAAGTACTATATTCTTCCTTCGCTGTCAAGGATAAAAAAAAGAATCAAACTATGGTGTTGAATGGAGACTTACAAGCGGTGCGAAATTTCAAGTATTTATCCAAAACCGTCACGTGTTCACCAATCAGGGTGAAATATGTGTAATTATTTTTTCTAATTTTTTTTAAAGGTCAAAATCCGCCTGCGCTTTTTTTACAAGGTAAAAGTAATACCTTTTAGCCCAAAAGGGTATCTGCATGTAAAACCAAGCGGATTTGAAAAACACCACTTTTTTTTATCTGATAGACATTGTTATTTATTTTTAATTTTTAATTTTTTCAACCAATAATAGTTTATTGTTTTATTTCTATTTATATACTATATGGAATTGCCAACTAAAAGAAATACATCACATCTCCATTATAAAAATATTTTCACAAACACTAATATATCTTATATTTAAAAATATTCTGAAAATTCTATTTCAAAACCACGAAAGTTAGTATATAATTTTTAAATATCTACAAAAGTATCAAATTCTGGAAAATTACAAAAATACATAAAAAGTTTGAAACACTCCTCCAAATTATCCCCATCATTAAAAATGACAAAATTATTTAATTAAAATTAGAAATTTTTTGAATCAATTTTTGCAGTCCGATACATAAACAACACAATTTGTGAGATTAAATTTTAGCTTGATGTTTCACTAGTAAATATGAAAATTATTAGTTTATTTAATTATGTTGAAACATATATTTATAATATGTATTTCGCACCGTTTATTATTTTACAAAATAAACATATATTTACGATACCTTTTTTTTATTGTAGTTCCTTATAACTACAAATTAGAGTGTTTCTGTAACACCCGTCTCATCCTAACCCGAGAACGGCGTGTCACTTATCCTAACTTGCAATTCAAGTAACTCCATAAATCAAAGGATCAACTTTATTGTTCAAAAATCATGTTCCAATATCCAATACCCAAAATAAACCGAG
>OVAN01014157.1:0-12044 GCA_900406275.1 Anastatica hierochuntica | reverse complement strand
CTCCGGAGTGTCATATTGCGCCAGAGTCATCCTCTGTTGAGGTTGATTTGCATGTTGCTGCCCCGCAGCTGCAGCATTCTGCTGGTCAGCTTGCTGATCAGCAGCATTAGCACCACCTCTAGCAGGTGAGTTAGCTCCTGGAAGACTTCAGGAAAGAGAGGATTATTGTGAACTTGAATGTCTGCACTAATGTTATCACCCATGACTGCAGCAAACTCAAACTCTTCAATAACCTCCAGCCACTTCTCTCTCTTCTTCTGTCTCTCTAGACGCGAAGGTTCAGGCTCGAACTCAGCTAAATTCGATGTCCCTTGGCTTCTAGTGTGAGGCCTGTTCATTCACCTGAAAGAACAAAAACAGAAAAGAAAAAGAAGAGATTAAAAACAAAAAAAAGAAAAAATAAAAATGCCTTAGGCACGCAATGATCCTAAGTTCTAAGACTCCCTATTGGTCCCCGGCAACAGCGCCAGAAAACTTGATAGCTCAGGTTTTCACCCAAGATAACAATGCAAGCGTATAGATGTACGTTGTAGTGGTTCGGGATCGAATCCACAGAGACCAAAGAGTAGCATGAAGAGTTAAGATCAAACAGCGAGACAAGGGTAAAAAGATGTCTTTAAGAATGATGCAATTGTCGAAAATAAGAAAGCACAGAAAAGCAGCAAGCAAACGAGGTTGTAAACAATTCAAAGAAGTGTTGGGCATCGAGTATTCTCAGGGAAACATTTCATTGTTGACTTAAACTATGGATTAGGGAAGAGGTTAAGAACCGTCTTGAACTTAAATTATAATCTAGAATTGATCTACTTCCATAGTATCAGCAACCTATGCACTAGAAACCTCGAGACTAACTTTTGTTGACCCGCGATTTCTAGTCATGCATTACTAACAAATTTGATAGGTTCACAATTCACTTAAACATCAACTTCCGTTGGCTTAAGAAGAATTGCTCATCTATAATTCGTTCAGGCTTTTAAACATTCACCTTCCAGCAGTTAAACAACCTAAGATCAGAAACTAAGTGATCAATTCAGTTTCATGCATTCCGATTAACTATAGATGAAGATCCATTAGCTTATATCCATAAAAATGCGATTCTATATCAACAAATCATGAATCCCCTTTGTGAGAACCCTAAACCCAACGATTAAACTACTCACTCATGTTTAGAGAATCAACAAAAATCAATTTCAAGAGAGACATCATTGTATTAATCAATAAACAAAGAATAAGGTTCAGAATTCTTCTCATATTCGAAGTACGGAAGATGATTCTTCTCCTTAGGTTACAAACTCTCTCAAAGCTCTCTAAAACTCTCAAAAAACTGCCTAATGTAAAGAGAAACTCGAGTCTAGGTCTTTTTGATGAATCCAGTCTGAAATAAGTTCGGTCTGGTTCTTCGTAAAATCGGTCCAAAAATCGGGACAGGGATCGATCGATCCATGTCCCTGGATCGGTCGATCTGTATCCAAAAATCAGGGTATTTTCCAGCTTTGCGCAAACACTTCCTTCGAGGCTTGAAATCCATCCAAAATGCTTCCTTTTCGCACATTCAAGCTAGAATCCTGTAAAAACAGAAAAGAACACAAAACCGCGCCAAAACAATCCGAATACATACTAAAAACCATAGATCTCGAATGAAAACCGTATTAAAAACTTCCTAAAATACTGACACATCATTCATCAATACATTTAATAAAATTGTCACATTCTTTAGCGTTTTCATTATAAATTGAACACCATGGTTTGGAGTTGGATTTTGAGATCCATCAATTGGCGCTAGAAGGAGGGGGGGGATTCCGCTCCGCTACATCTGAACTCCAGAACCGAACCTCAGGTAAATCCGTACTCAGTTCCGTTCTACTTTTACCCGGTCGTTCTTTCTTTGATGATTTCAAGAAATTATGTCTGGAAACAACGGACAGAACATGGGTAATGGCACAACACCACCACCTTTGATCGATGACGACACAAACAACGGGGCACGGAGATAGGAGGTCGGGCCCAAGATCCGGCAGCACAGACGGTCAACATATAGAAGGCGCTGGCCCATCTACCCGAGAATATTCAGAGAATCTTCGCTCTCCTCTTAGTGGTGAACGAAAGATAGGAAGTGCAGTAACAACAATCAAGGTAGAGGCTGGAGGGATTTACTCAAATCCAGGCCACTCAACATGTGAGGTTGAATTCTCTATCGTTGTAATCACCTCGGGGGCTACACGATCCAGCCACCTGACCTGACCACAACGGGATGAACACCGACCGAAGGTCAAGCGATGGTCATACGCTAGGGCGGCAAGAGTTAGACCTAGAGGAGGCACACGTGCAGACAAACATCGAGCTCTAAACACTGAGGCAAACCCTTTCCCAAGCCACGGCTGAGCTCCGAAAAATGCAATCCCAGATCCACAAAGCAACCAGCTCGGCGCCAAAAGTCAACAAAGTAATAGAGGAAACAAAAAAGACCTCATTCACGCATCGCATCATAAGCAAGACCATAGCAAGCATCAAGCTTAAAATCGCACCTTATGAAGGGAAAACAGACCCCCGAGCTCTCATGATGGCATTTTGCATCGCAATGGGCAGGGCCAAGCTTTGGGCAGACAACAAAGATGCTGGGTACTGTCAGCTCTTTGTTGAAAAGCTTTCATGAGCTGCCCTTAATTGGTTCTCGCGCCTGAAGGCCAATACCATCGACAGCTTTAATGAATTTTCAACGGCCTTCAATAAGCATTACTCGATTTACATCAAGAAGGGAGCTTCAGATTTCGATTTCTTGACCATGTCACAAAAGAAGGACGAATCCTTACGTTTATTCTTAGCTAGGTTCAAGTCTGTAATCTCCAACATCGTCATGAGCGACAAGGCTGGAATTGCAGCACTGAGGAACGCTCTCTGGTATAACTCCCGCTTCCGAGAAGACCTGATGTTGAACCAACCTGTCTCCCTGGAAGACGCGCTTCACCGAACCTCAAGATTCATTCAGATATAGGACTAAAACAAGGCATACGCAGAAAAACACTTTGCAGTTTCGAAACCGACCTCCAAAGAAAAATCGAGAGATGAAAAGGACTCTCGACGACCATCTGGGAGTTTTTGCTCTGATGGGAGCTCAGCCAAACATTGGTCGTACCAAATTACAGGGGGAAGGAATCAAGACAGGAGCTCAAGAGTAGGATACAAGCCATGGTCCAACACTTGGACGAGAAATGATGGAGCAAACGCATCGGAAAAATACTGCGAGTATCATAATGCCATGGGCCATATGACAGAAGAATGACATTGCTTCAAACAATACTTATTCAACAAATACAGATCTGAAGAGCTGTCCAAGAAGGGGAGTCAACCCGCGCAAGTTCGACACCAAAATGACACGGACCCCCCGAAGAGCGATAGAGAACAACGGAACTCAGAGATCACAGAGCGCCCCATGACAAACCCATTCTGTAACAACTCTGTCCGATCTATCAAAAGCTACAGCCGACAGGTAAATTCGATAACCGACAAAATGCAGGTAATGACACTAACAGACATAGTCATAGAATTGTCCGAGCATAAGACAAGGCACGTCGACCACCCGCACAATGACGCCCTAGTATTGGGACTAATACTAGATTATTGCAAGATAGCAAGAGCACTTATCGACCCCGAGAGCTCGGTGAACACCCTCTACAAAGAAATGTTTGACAAAATGGAGCTCGCTGAAGCTGGGATGAAGAGGTCGAAGCAGCCTTTGACGGCTTTCAACGGAGCAACTACAATGTCGATAGGGACGATCAAGCTGGATACATACTTGGGTGGCGTCAAGATGGAAACGAAATTTACGGTGGTAGAGGCTCAAGACATATACAACATCATCCTCGGCACTCCGTGGATCCACTTGATGCGAGCTATAATGTCGTCCTACCATCAATGCATCAAATTCCCAACGCCCAGCGGAGTAGTGACCATGCACGGAAGTCAACGCACTGCATAATTGTGTTATGTCAATGGAAAAAAAAGTTACGCAGAGCCCAGCAGGCGTAATCCGTGGAGTTTGAAGCACACCACTTTCTTTAGCATTTTAAAAAAAAATGGTTTCACAAAACCATCATTGTAAACGAACTACGGATCGACTTGATCCCTACGAGGTACGTAGGCAGCCCAACTATGGGTGCTGCCGTTATATTTAAAAAGTAATAAAAGTAATTCTCAAAAATTTCGACTCATTTTTCTTAGCTTTTGCACGTCGGCGCCCTGGCCAGGCTGCCCGACCTAGTTGTGCATTTCTCATAAATCCCTTGGTGAATCGACACCCCGATTGTAGAAAGACAACCACTATATGGTTTCATCCCGATCTAGTATGAACTTAAGCATACTAATGACAGTCGGGCCATGCCCGCGAAAACACTTCTAGTGTGGCATAGGGTAAGCCAGCGCTGGGATGCACCTAGACGCCTCATCTACTGACAGGGTAAGCCGGAGTCCTTCTCTGCGCCTATAATCAGCACTTCATGGAAGAGTGAAATGTTAGTCAAAATCGAACTAACGAAAGAGGGCCGTCATACTCCTTAAAAGCAAGAATGACCTAGGTAAGGTAAAAAGAAACCTTCCTTAGCAAAATCTAGACAGTAAACCACTACTCAAGTAAGCAACTCTCCCCTGGTGCACTCCTTGGAACAAGACCATTCAAGATCAATGAAGTTCCATTGAGACGTGTTAACCAGTCTTTGCTCGCTCCTTGGAATAAGACCATTCAAGATCAATGGTGTTCCATTGAGACGTGTTAACTAGTCTTTGCTCGCTCCTTGGAGCAGGACCATTCAAGATCAAGGGTGTTCCTTTGAGACGTGTTAACCGATCTCAAGTGGCTGGAGTCCCCGTGAGCTCTGACGAGTCTATTGCTTTTCCTTAGTCTTATCAGCTATGTTGGCCATTCTTGAAGTCAACACTAACATTAAGGAATCAGAAAAAGAGTATGTAGCTTATAAGAAGGGTTGCAGAGTCAAGGGAAAGTCAAAAAACATATGAAGGCAACATAAAGATCAAATTAAAGCCCCCAAGGACGCACATGTCATAGATTAAAACCCTCTCGGGTGTACAAAGTTAAAAAAGGGTAAAGTAAAAAGCCTTTCTGAGTGTGCAAATAAATAACTAAACAATAAATGTTTTGACCACGGACGGCCTAGGTAGGTTCCTTCGAGAGGTCGGAGGCAGCTTCGGGGGAGATAGTGCGGAGGTTCGACCCAAATTATTCTAGAGCTAGGATGGATGGGTCCACGACAGCTGGAGCAAGGGCGGTAGGAACACTAACGACCACTATAACAGTCTCCGCAGGAAGGGTCCCCTTTGTTGTTGGATGTTCTCCTAATGCCACCTTGGTGTCCTCCGGTTCGACGGTAGCCACCTCCCGCGATGAGACCTCCTCTGGGTTGGTGAAGGTAGAAGCCGCGAGAGCAGCCAGACCGCTGGAGCTGTCAGATAGGGGGGACACACGGAGATCCTGCTCAAGGTTGAGCTTCACGATGTCCATGGTCTCCAACTCAGCTCGGAAGTCAGCAAGGGTATCCTCCCACTTCTGTTTGTCACCCTCGAGACCGGAGATACCCCTCTCGGCCAACTCCTTCAGCAGATCGGCACGACTCTGGGCTAAGGATTAGAGGAGCGTGTTCTCCTGCACGAGCTCCAAGTCCTTGACAGCTCTTCCTGCCTTCTCAAACCTAGGCTTATACTTGGCCGCCGCTTCCTTCCGCGCCCCTCTCACCGCCTTCCTCACCTCGCGATCTCTCTGGAGCCTCAACCTCTCCACCTCTTCAACATGTGCAGCCCGGGCTGACTCGAGTTTCCACCCAAGGTCATTCTTGGCCTTCGGTTCCCTCTCAAGCTCAAATTCCGTATTCTTAGCTTCCTCCCGTGAAGCCTCCAATGATTTTTACAGCTCGGCAACTGCATCTTTCTCCTTTCTCAATTCCTCCCTGGCGGAGGTCAACATGGAGCGCAACACAGAGTCAGTGGCCTCGAGCTCATTGACCTTTTTTAGATAATCCTTGGCGGAGAATTCCGCGTCAATGGCATGCTTAATGGCACCAGCAATCTTCTCCCTTTCGATCTTCAGATCATGGAAGTGCTTGAAGGCGACCTTCTTCACCGTGTCAAGCTTCTCTTCATACTCCAACCTCAGGCGGTTGACAAAGCCCATGTGCTGTGAACATGAGAGGGAAAAATGTCATCAAAGATCCCACCAAAAACGCAAAAAAACAAGGGCAGGGGTTTACCTCGGTGTTGTTGCGGCAGACCTCCTAGAAGGTGGAGGATTTGCCGAGAAGTTTCTCAGGGGTAATCTTATCCCCAGCTAGGCGAAAGTGAAAGTGCAACGTCTCACTGGCCTTGGCGTCCTCAGCAAGGGAGATATTCTCAGGAAACCCGAACTCGAAACCATACTCCCAGAGTTCGATGACAGTAGGGCCCTACTCTTTTGCAGGACCTTTCGCCTTGAACATGGCAAGCTCGGACAGCCGCATGTTGTCATCTCCGTGAGATGGCCAGGCCTCCTCGACTCCTCTCTTCAGACCTCCTGCGTTCTGGGCCATCCTTGTGAGACGACCTCCTCTCCTCCGATTTCTGCTGATCGGAGGCCTTCACTTCCCCTGACCTATGGCTAGAGGCCCCTGTATCTTCCGTCCTTGGTTTCTTGGAAGGAACGGCAGGAGGGGAAGAAGGGGCTCTCTTCTTAAAGCCTAAGTCGCCAGACTATCGACCTTTCCCTACGACAGCAAGTGACGGGGTCTCCTTACGCTGTGCGGGTCCCTGGTCAGCAGAGGAGGATGTTCCTCCGTCCCTTCTCTTGTCAGGGGCAGCCTTGACTTTGGCCAAGGCAGCATTCTTCGCAAAAGTAGAGGAAGGACAGGCCACAGAGCTTGGAGGGGGAGGAGGAGGAGGCATTAGTATAGGAGATGGGGGATGTGAGCACCTGCAACAGCGGCGGGAATTCCCTGGAGGGTTTCTTGGGCCGCACCAGCGGTGGTAGAGTCACCCCTCTCTACCGTGAGGACTTCCTCCTAAGGTTGGGCTGCCGCCCTTTGAGCGCTCTCAGCCTTGTCTTTTCTAGCCCTCTCCTCCTTCTAAGTCTCTGCTCCAGGTTAGGAAGTTGAACAGTGGGATACACCATCGGAGGAGGAGATTGGATGCAAAGTGGTGCAGGAGACTTATAAGGAGGAGAGGATTGGTCGGACTCCTTGGCGGCTATAGTAGCAACGGCGGCGGAAATAAGGGTGGCGTTGAAGCTCGCCCAGCAACATTTCTCGATAGCCCGAAGTGTTGCGAGGTTGTCACTCAAAGTCGGGAAGTCCTTTGCTTTCTTCGCGGTCGGACGAACTGAGACAAACAAAAAGGACATTAGTAAAACAGTCAGATACAACCAGAAAGAAGACGACCTAAGTGGGTCGCCTACCCGCATCAAAATTCCAATCCCCACGGACTGATCTAGAGAAGATTGCGGGAAGGGAATTTGTGTTGGCCTGCACATAGAAGTAGGCCCTCTCCTAGAAGTCAATTTTACTGTCTGGGAGGGTGACGAGCTGGGGATTCCCGGAGACATAGTAAACCCCAGGCTTCTTGTTTATGCTCTTGAAAGAGCTCAATCGTTCAAGGAGCTGGACCCCCAACTTAAGGTCGATCTTTGCCGCGAGAACAAGGTGACCAACGATGGTCCTGATTCCACCTACCGTAAGTTTAGAAAGAGCAATATGACGACAGCGGCAATAAGCAATAAGGAGGTGAGGAAGGGGGAACCACAAACGACAACTTCTGATAAACGACTCGTAAATACAGAAGTAGCCAGGAGGTGGAGTCCAAGGTCTTTCTTGAGGAGAGGGAAGAAGGAACACAACATTATCAGGGATGTCGAATTCCTCCCTAAGAGTTTGGAGGGACCTAGTGGTGCTCGAGGTCGGGGCAGCGACGAGAGCATTTGCCGGCGGAACAACGGCCACCGGAATGGTTGGAACGATGGCGATACGGTTCTCCTCCGAAGAATCGCCCCGTCGGGATCCGCATGGAAGAAGAGAAGGTCAATGGGCTCGTCGACCGGGAAGGGCCTTTCACCGGAGGTGCCTGGGGCGTTGTCAGGACGAACGACGGAGAGAGGAGAAGAAGAAGAGGGTTTTCTCCGGCGTGTAATTAGGGTTTCAGGATCCATGGTCGGTAGGTGAAGGATTTGGGTTTACAGTGAGGAATGGCAACAAAATCGCAGGAAAAAATAGGAGAACTCACAAGAAAAAAAAACAAAGCAAATAAGAGAGGAGAAGTGAGAAAGTTAGAGAGAAGACAAACCTTTTGATGAATACAGCCGAAACGTTGAGAAAAAGAGGGAGGCATAGAGTTTGAATTTTGAACGGCACGAGTACCAAAGATTACGTTGAGAGTGGAGGCAATGGCAGGACCCACACAAAATCAAATCAAATCTTTCCAAAATCAAGCTAAGAAAAATTGGTCAAATCAAATCAAAGTCCAACCAAATCATTTTGCAAGCAAACCAAAAAAGGAAATCGGATCTCCAATTAAAAGCCTGAATATCTCAAACCGGATTTCGCTCTTCAAAATTTTCCAAAACCTCCCGAAGGAAAGTTGTTTAATGATCCAGCTTGCAGGTCCCTGATCGACTTTCCTTGACGAGCTTCAGAGGGTGGAGGGCTCTTGATGGAGGTGGATTCCACCCTACCAAATCCGGTTTGAATAACCGGGATAGCAAACCGAGAATCGGCTATGGGCCAGGGAGGCCCATAACGAAATCAAAGGGAATGCAAGGAAGGTATGAACCGCAGGAGAAGAGAAGGCCCAAATTGCCAAAAGTAGTCAACAAAGTCAATAGAATCAGAATACATTAACTGATGCATTGATGAAGGAATATTCCATGGAATATATATAACGGCAGTTACGCATACTCAAGAGGGATAAAAGGAGGAGGAAGAACACAAGGAAGGGGATCGATTTCTAAACTTTCGAACAAAGAAACAAGCTTTCATATTGATTTCATTAGTTCTAGCATTGTATTTCAGCATTTCATCAATACATTTAATAAAATTGTCACATTCTTTAGCATTTTCATTACAAATTGAACACCAAGTTCGGAGTTGGATTTTGAGATCCATCAGGTAGACACTATTTAGCCGAAAAGGTAAATCCTACATCGGTCATCTCCTTATATAAATGTATAAACCCTCATTTGTTTTGTCTTGTGAAAAGCTTCGTGTCATTGCCTATAAAAAAGTGTGTCGTTAATTTCTTTAGTGTTTATTGGTAAACCATAACATTTTTTGTCTTTTCTTTTGTGTTCTAATAATCCAAAGACTGTCTCCGTATGATTAGCTTATCTTCAATAAAATGATTAACGTGTTTTTGATATTTATTTAGATTTTCCTATTTATAGTTTTAGAGATGTTCATATGTTTGTCGCATTTGTCGTACAAGAATTTTATAAGTTACTATTCTTTCAAAGATAATAACAACTACTATACTAACATATTTACATAATTATGATCATCTAACTTGTCAAGAGAACTAATAGATTTTACTACTTTTATTGGATCCAAATATGGTAGATTTAATACTATATAGTTAAGATTTTATGTTTCCGAAAATTTTAAATAACTTGCATTGTATGGTAAATGTTCGTTTAACAACTCTAAATACGAGATTATACAATTCTAATAGCTCATTTATTTGGTTTTTCATTATTAATAAAATCAATATTTAACATATAATACAAAAAATTAAAAAAAATGAAAAATAGATATTTTGTAAATTTAAAAAACTCACAAAACATAGCTTAATAAGATGTTTACAAGATTTTTTGGTGAACATATCAAAAAGCTAAATTTTTTAAATGCAAAAGTGATTTCATAAACCATTGAGATTATTTACTTTGTTTTAAAATGATCTATCAAATCCAATTTAGGGTTATACAAAACATGGGTTGAATTCCGTTTGTGCTAAAAAAAATTGTACAATTACCTGCAAATCGAGATAAATATTGTTAATTGCCTTGATATCCACTCTTCTAGAAGAAAATTTGATCAAATAAATTATCGTTTTAGACATGTTGACATAGCATAATGATGCACTTGGTTGGCATAATCTTCTTACATAGTTGAAATGAATACTATTGCATAAAATATAACATCTTATTAGTTCTTGTCATTTTAGACATTACTAAACTTAAAAATGTAAAAAAACTTATGATTGGTCACTTAGCTTAATCGCAAGTTTAGTATTATTCTTTTTGGCTTTGATCATTTTTGTGAAAAAACTAAAGTTAACTAGTAGTAATAATATAAATAGATATTTTCAAATCTTATTTATTTATTTATACTATATTTTTCAAATTAGTAATAATAGTTGTCCACACCATGTGCGGGTATGAAAAATTCTAAACATAAGATAAAATAACATTTTCTGATCGTAAAATTTATGCATATTTGAAATTTGATTAAACTATATTATCAACAATGTAAAGATGTTTAATGTGTGTGGTATTTATGTATTGTATTTTAGTATTAAAAATCCGTAATTCAAAATTCATTTTTGATAAATTTTACGAAATTGAAATTTTTTTATTACATGTTATAGGGCACATATGCCTATAACGAAGTATCACAATATATTATATTTTATATTTATATGAGATATCATTACAGGTTAGATTATTTTTGTAGCACCCTCTTCTAGAAGCTTTTCAAACTAGTTGATTAATCATGCTTCAGTTCTTGCTTCAACTGAAGCATCCTGTGCGGACATGAGATTTTAGGACAAATTAACGTATCAAAATTTTTTAAAATTATTTTTACTTATAATCTTAAAGATGTTCATCGGGATGGACGTTCAACTACGTAGTTCGATTTCGGTTTGGTTCTTCAAATCTTACATAGTTAGGTTTAGGAACTGTTTGAGCATTTTAAAAATTTGGTTCAATTCTAAATTGGTTCTTCTGGTTTTGTTCCTAAATTTAGGAACAATTATAAAATCGAATTATATTTAGATTCATGTATTTCTCCTAATTACCAGAAAATAAAAATTAAATAGGTTGAATTTAATTATATGTTTATATTTAATTATATAAAAATAGTTTAATTTTTATAAATATAACTAAACTAGTTAAATATTCGAGATACTTTTGCTATTTTGGATATAAATATAACATATATTTATCAATTTTTAATTTTATTTTTGAGTATGTAGGGTCCTTGTACAGTCCTCAGTTTAATTTCGATTTTCAGTTCTAAGAGGTTGTAATTCATTTAGACATTTACGATTTATCTGTTCGGTTTGGTTCTTATGTTCTGAGTATGTTCGTTTATGAAATTTGTGATACGAAAATTATAAAAGTTACGGTTATTTCAAAGTACTATCAGCTACCATACTAACATATTAACATATATTTTTTCATCAACATATTAACATATTTACGTAAATATATAGTTACATAATAGCCAGTTTACATAGTATAAGTTTGATATGTGCCGTTTACTTTTTTAAAAAAAATCACTTACAATTAACATGCCATTTAAAAAAAGAAGTTAATCAACAATTAATCATAAAAATATAGTTTTTTAAATTTTGTTCCACATTGGATGACATGTTAATCTAGCTGAGTACAAACTTTTCTATTTTAACTAGATTTGATGTATTTCTTATGGAAAATGTAAAAATGACAAAATTAAAAGACAATCATGCGTGATTAATCTGTTAATTGATCTGTAACTTAAAGCAAAAATATGGCAAAGTCGAATATGAGTCTTATTCTTCTTTCGCTTTCTACTTCTGAATGTTCTTTCAATTCTCAAATAATGTCGTGTTCTTCTCGAAATTCCCCAACGCCCTCTTCCCTGTCGCATAATCGTAAAACTCCAACGTTTGTCGTCACTTCACATACAATTGATTGATCTTTTTACATCACTTCATGGCAACACAAACTTTAATCCCTCGCCATTGTTTCTCCATAAGAAAATAGAAGATAAATCGTTGTTGGTGTCAAAAATGGTCATCTCGAAATCAACGTCCAAGATCGC
>OVAN01014156.1:225-12257 GCA_900406275.1 Anastatica hierochuntica | reverse complement strand
GGTTATATTTGCAATTGACCACAATTTGTAGGTTATTTTTGAAATCACCCCCTTTTTTTTTGCATAAAAACAATACAAATAACATATTTATATATATTATGAATATGTCAATTAACTCAATAACCAAATTGCATAAATTATTTAAGAATAGAGTAATTTATATAGATTTAGTTAGGAAAGTATTTAACTTTTTTTTTTAACAAAGACCATCACATTCTTTGTGGTAGGCTCTCTTTTTATTTTAAAATTTTTTTGTCAAATATTTTTCTATTCTTTTTTATTCTTTTATCATTTCTATTTCTTCAAGTTTCCCTCAAACTTTAAATGTATTCAAGAACTTTTATATATATTGAAAAAAAAATTGAATTACACAGAAAAACTACTTATCTTTGTTTTAGATGTGTTTTGAATTTTTCAAAACGGATTCATCTTTTCAAATAGTTGAAAATCAAAAAAATATCATAAGATATTACAACAATATGTCGAATAGACTATTCCATCGACAAATGATATAGTCAAACTACTTTTTCCAATATAAACAATAATCATATATGCAAGCACCAACATAAAAATAAATAAAACTCACTACTATATAATTAATTAATTAAAGAGTCAATTTATCACTACTATAATATTCTAAAAAGGACAAATAAAATGTTTTACATTATGCCTAAAATAGTCATACTACTTTTTTTCATCTGAAAACTATTATCATTAAAGAATAAAGTATCTACAAGAGCTGAAGAGATTATAGAGTTTTCAGCCTTCAGAGCACAAAAAATTGATACAGAAATTAAAAGAAAAGAAAGTCACAAGAAGTTAAAGAGGAGCCACTCTCTCCGAGACAAAAAGATCATGTAACCAACTCGGGGACCCTGTTTGAATATATGACTGCATCTTTTCATCCTTGGTTACACTCTCTGCAATGAGAGTAGATCCTTTATGCTTCAATCTCGGTTCCTGAATTAAATTCCAGTTGCAGAAATGCGACATTGCCCTTGAAATCTCTCCCACTTGAAAGCTTAAAGATGGCCAAGCGTTTGGCTTCTTTACTGCATTCACCAAATCAGAACCTGAAAAGACAAAGACAATGTTATCTTTGTGTAGGCTCGACATGCTTTCCATTGCCCATTTTAGACTTGATAACTCTGCTTCTTTCTTGGAATCCAAATTGGGATAAGCTCTTCTACTATGCAATAACACTTGGCCTTTGTCATCTCTTAAAACCCATGCTGTCCCTCCTAGTTTTTTCTTTTTTGACCAAGCAAAGTCAACATTGCATTTAATCCAGTTTGGCGCAGGAGGAGGCCATTGTTTGATCCCACAACTAAGATGATTCTTTTTAAGCTCATCTTCTTTCCTTGCTTCTGTCTTTGCTAGAAACCACATATCTGCATCTTCTCTGGCTTTGCGAATAGTATCTAGAACATTGAAAGACTTACCTTCTATTACCAAAGAATTTCTGTTCTTCCACAATAACCATAACAGCCAAAGAAAGATTCTTTTGGTCTCCATAGATACCGAATGAGACTTTGTGGTTTGGATCAAGTAATGAATGTTGTTGAACACTGAATGCTGAGAAAAACCTCCATTAGGCCAAGGGAAACCAGAGCATGCCCATACTTGCCTTGCTATATGACATGTAAACAAGACATGGTTCATTGATTCATCCTTCTCCCCACAAGCTTGACATGTATTATCTATGGCCATTCCCTCTTGACTCCAATCTATTTGCCACTAGGAGAGCACCATTCAGAGCTTTCCACAAGAAATTTTGTATTTTTGGACAAGTTTGCAGTTTCCACATCTCCTTTTTCAGATCCAGAGTAGATGGTCTTTCCAAAGCTTGAGAAATAAGATCTTTGTGAGTCATCAAATAAGCCAACCAGTACCCTGATTTAACCGAATAAGCACCAGACCTTTCATGAATCCATATCTTATAATCTTCTTTGTCCACTATCGGATTCATCTTTAAAATGATGGCTTTGTCTTGAGGATAGAACAACTCATCTAGTATTCCTGGATCCCAAGTTTTTGATTCCTGGTTTACTAGCTGACTTACTTTCATTTCTAGATCCATCAGGATGGGTTTCATCAAAGGAGATCTCATACCTTGGGATGGTCCATTGATATTCTGATCAAATAACCAAGGAGATGCCCATACATTCAGAGATTTCCCATTTCCCACCATTAGTCTCAAGCCTTTTCTAAGTAGCTCTTTTCCTGCCGAGAGCTTTTCCATATATATGAAGGTCTATCTCCCAAAATAGCATTCATGAAATCTCTGTCTTGAAAGTATCTACTTTTTAAGAACCTGCCACAAAGACTTTCCTTGTTTTGAATTATCATCCAAGCCTGCTTAGCTAATAAAGCTCTATTAAAACATTCCAAATCTCTAAAGCCCAAACCACCATAATCCTTTGGTAAGCTTAGCTTTTCCCAGCTTATCCAATGATTCTTCTTCTTCTCATTGGTAGCATTCCACCAAAACTGAGACATGGCCGAAGTTAATGCTTGGATAGTGGCCTTAGGCAGTAGGAAGCAGCTCATAACATACACAGGAAGAGCCATTCCAATAGATTTTAGTAAGATTTTTTTGCCTCCTTGTGAGAGCTTCTTAGCAAACCAACCAGAGATTCTCGTCTTCAGCCTTTCATAAATATATGCAAGCATATCTTTCTTTGAGCCACTAAAACACTCAGGCAATCCTAAGTAAGTCCCAACTCCACCTTCATTATAAATACCAGTGGTTTCCTTGATGACTATATTGATCTCCTAAGAGATTTTATTTCCAAAAGTCACAGAGGACTTAGCCAAATTAATCTGTTGCCCTGTAGCTTCCCCATAAATTCTGAGAGCTTCCATTAAACTCCTGCATTGCCTTTCTGTAGCTTGACAGATGAATAAACTATCATCTGCAAAAAGTAGATGATTAACAGCAGGTCCTTGATCATTGAATTGTAACCCTGACACTTCATCCAGTCTTTGCATTCTGTTCATGATGTTAACTAAACCTTCAGTACAGAGGACAAAAAGGAAAAGAGACAAGGGATCTCCTTGTCTCAATCCTATCTGAGGTTTAATTAAACCGTGAGGCTTATCATTTATCAAGACTGAATAGGTCACAGATGTGACACAGTACATAATCCATTGAATTCACCTATGATGAAAGCCAAGAGAATGCATAAGCCTTTGCAGATACGACCACTCCACTATGTCGTATGCCTTGGACATATCAGATTTGATGGCCATAAAATTATTTGAGACTTGAGAGTGGGTTTTGAGTCCATGCACTATCTCATGAGCCATTATTATGTTGTCTGAGATATTTTTTTCAGCAACAAAGGCAGATTGAGTAGGTGAGGTAATATCTCCCAAGTGAGGTTGTAATCTTTTAACCAGGATCTTTGACACTACCTTATATAGGACATTACACAGACTAGTAGGCCTCAGATCTACCATTCTTGAAGGGTTCTTGATCTTTGGCAGCATATATAGTTGAGTGTAATTCCATTCAGATGGGAAGACTCCTGATCCAAAGAAATTCTTTACTTCTGCTACTATCTCATCACCTACTATCTCCCAATAATGCTGGAAAAATAGCATTCATACCATCTTCTCCAGGGGCACTTGAAGGTTTGATGGAAAAAACTGCATCTTTTATTTCTTGATTGGTTACTTCTCTGATCAACAACTGGTTCATAGAAGATGAGACTCTTGGCTGTAGATCCTCTAAAAGAGCCTGAAAGCTAGATGGATTGGTAAATGTAAAAAGCTCTGTGAAATAGTCTGTAGCCACTTGACCCTTAGCTGCTTCAGATTTTTGAGGATGACCTTGAGCATCATACAACATTTCAATGAATTTTGATGATTTATTTGCCTTGATAGTTGCATGAAAGAATTTTTTGTTGAGGTCCTCATCAGCCAGCCATCTATCTCTACTCTTCTGCCTCTAAAATCTCTCCTCCTCTTTGTAAGCCACAACTAGTTCCTTTCTCAAATTCCAAATAATTCCAAAGTCAGGATGATCACTTGATTGTTCTTTTTTTAAATCTCTTTGAATCCTGGAAATATTGTCCATTGCATTAAAGGAGCTATTTTTCTTCCATTGGCTCAAACCTTTTCTGCAATTTCTTATTCTTTGAGCTACCGAATTTCTTCCTTCATTATCTCTCAGATGCCAAGCCTTTACAATAGTTTCTTTACTAAGGGTTTGAACAGAAACCTTCTATCAAATTTGAAACACCCTCTGTATGCTTCCTGAGAAAAGACAAGCTTAACCATAACTGGTCTATGATCGGATCCCCTTCTATCCAAAAAGGCTTGATTTGCTACATGAAACATCTTGTACCAATTCTTGTTACCAAAGAATCTGTCTAGTTTATATTGGATCCATTTATGGTGTCTCTTCACTCCCCAGGTGAAGCTATTTCCAGTGCTTGAAAATTCTACCATTTCACATGCTTTGATCATGTCACAAAAAAAGCTCAAATTGTTTAACATTTCTGACTGGACCTCCTGCTTTTTCTCCATTGTGCAAGAGATCATTAAAATCTCCAATGATGCACCAGCTTTCTTTTCTAACAATTCTAATCCTAGTAATCTTTTCCCAAAAGCTAGCCTTATCTTGAACTTGAGGAGGGCCATATATACATGAAAGGAAAAAGGATTGACCGCCAAAAGATAATTTACAATCGATTAAGTTTTTACTAGCTTCCAAAACAATAAGGGATACATTTTGCTTCCAAAAAATAGCTAAACCTCCAGCTTTGCCCACAGGATCTACTGTGACCACTTGACTGTATCCCAACCATGCTTGTAAATCTCTAATTACATTCTTACTATTCATAGTATCCATTAGTAAAAGAACCTCAAGGAAATACTTGGACCGCATCTCCTTGAGGCGAGGAATTACCAAGTCATAGGGCTTACCTATTCCTTGGCAATTCCATGATAGAACACTCATCTACAGGTTTGGCAATCCCCTCTGGGGGACCGCTTTCTCCTTCATCTTCTTACTCAATCTTTGAGCCTCCTTCTCATCTTCTTCAGCCTTCCTTTTGTCCCCAGATTTAGAACCAAACTCCATTTCAATATCACGTTGGCTTTGGAGCTTATCATTCCATTCTTTTTGGATCTGTCTTTCTATTTTTGTTGGCCTTTTCCTCAGTTTTTTCTTATCCTTCTTCAAGGTTGTCCCGGAGGATCGTGCTCCAGAGGAGACTGTATCCATGACCGTAGAACAACCTTTAGAAGGCAGAAGTTCTAGATGAAATTTTGTTTTGTTCTGTCCTTGTTGCGAAAATCCACTCTTGCAACAGCATACTGAGGATTGGCTGCTTTGAAAGCAGCTGCCATAAGTTTTGGTTCAGGCTTCTCTTGCATAAACTCCACCACAGCAAAATGCTTTTGAGTGAATCCATATACTATCCCTTTGTCCTTATCCAAATTAGAGGAAATGATAGGAGCCTGTTCTAACCTTAAAATGGTCTTCTAGCCAAGAGGATCTTTCTCCAGACTTTGTATTGATGATTTAACTCTCTGCTCTCGAATTATCCTCTCTGGTCCATTGGCCATCATTAAGTATTAACGCATACCTTCTAAGACTTCAGCTGCTATCTTTGGCCGACCTATTGAGAGATTTAGTCCAACCTGATCTTCCCTCAGAACACCAAAGAGTGGATCAGATTCTTGGAGCACAGTCTGTGAGTGAGAAGAAGCACTTTGCTAATGGTTCCCTTTTGTTGCATCCTTCCCTCCTTGGTTATGCTTCATTAAGGGACACTTATCTTGAACATGTGTTAACATCTGGCAGTTGAAACATCTCTTATGGATCCTCTCATAAGCATAATGAACTCGAGTTGTACCTCCTTGTGGCAGATTGAACACTTTGGATTTCCTCAGCGGTTTGGATGAATCAATCAATACCCTAGCTCTGACATACTCGTTATTATGCATCTTATCCAGATCAAATGGAATTTCAACAACCTGACCTGTAAACTCTGCTATCATCATTAGTGCTTCTGGAGTGTAATGGTTCATAGGTACGTTCCTCATTTGTACCCATACTGGAATGTATCTCAGATAATCTTGAGGAGGGTTAGGGACCCATCGATCTATAGCCAGAGCCCATTGGTTATAAGTATGAACTCCTCTACTCAAAACTCTCTCAAGATCGGTTTCGTAATCAAAGATTTACTGAAACCTCTCTTTAGTTAGAGCAATCCCTCTTACCTTCTCATAAATCTGCCATTTGCGAGGCATATCTTGAATAAGGCTCGACATCTTTTGGCAGTCAAGGTTGAGCAATCTCCCAAAATACTTCTCTTGTTCCTTTCTGTGGAGTAGAACTCGGGACGGTCAGGAAGATCGAAAGGAATGTCATCGTCGTTGAGTGAAATAGCTGTGAGAGCTTCTTCTAGGTTTGGATTCATTGTTGATTTTGCTTGATCTTAGACGAGTCGCTTTTCTCTTGTCAAATCTTCAAACGAAAACCCTAATTTTTCACTTTTAGATCGATAAGAAAGGAACCTTTTTTTTTGTTAAAACGTGTTTGTGGAATAAAAGGAGCTCTAATCTTCAAAGGTAAACCCTCTAAGAGAATTAGAGAGACCTAAGCCCCAAAAGAGGGAGCCAAAGTGAAAGAAAAGTTCAATAGTAATACTACTTCAATATATCACTATTATTTTAACATTTATGCTAACGTTACTAATATTAAACTAGAGTTCGATCCGCGTGATCGCGGATGCATTTTTTAGTTTTTATGTTTTCAATTTATGATTAATCATGTTTAGATATTTCGAGTATCGAGTTCGGAATTTTCATTTATTTCGAATTTCAAATTTGAGTTCAAATTAAAAATTTTTAGATTTTTCAGTTAAATCAAATCTCGGATTCGAGTTTTAGTTTAGGATTTTCGAGTCTTCAGGTTTCCTCGGATACTCATACGGGTTCATTTCAAATAATATCCGATACCCGAACCGTGAAATAAAACCCGTTGAATCATTTAAAAAAAAATCAGATGACTAAACTTAATTTTTTATAATTTACATAAATTATTATCAGGTTTTTTTAAAAATTTTATCACTTTATGAATTTTTTATTTTTTTGTAACAAATTTTATTTAGTAAATATTAATAATAGAATATAAATATTTTTTAAAAATTATAGATTTATTTTTAATTTGGTGAAAATGATGATTTTAAATTGTGTTTTTTCATAATTTTGATAATGATTATGTGAAATTAATATTTGAATATTCTAGTATATTTGTTGGAATATGTGAAAAGGTAATTAGAGTTAATGTTATTTCTTTTAATTATATGAATTTCTTTTAATTTATTAGATATATTGGATACACTTAATAAACTTTCTATCCAATTAAAATATCACACATAAAAATATCTATGTATTTCAGTTTTAATAAGATGGATGTTAAACAAACAAGAAATTAAATTTAACTATACATATATGGTAAATGAACTTATAATATCAAATAAAATGTGAAATTTAAAATTACAATGTGGTCAAAAAGATTTCATAAAAATAATTTTTAATTTCTAAAATGGCGATTTCTCTCTACACTCTCGAGCGGCGGCCGATTTCGCTTCTCCGCCGCCGGTGAGAGAAGATGGCTGTCAGGGTCTTCAGGCGGTGGCCGTGGGATATAGATGCGGCCACGGTGGTGTCTCATCGGTGTTGTTTTGGTAGAAAAGGAAAGCAATTGGAGATTGATCTTAATGGCGATTCCTTGGGGGGGGNGCTTAGGGTTGATTTGTGTTGATCTTCATTTCTATAGATGGGTGAGATTGGATCCAGTAGGGCTTAGGTCAAGGCTGCGATTTATTCTGCTTTTAATCACGGTGGAGTCTTTGGTAATACGATCAAAAAAGATTGATCCCGCGATTTCCTGGGAGCAGAGAGGTTCTGTCTTCGACATTAGTTTAGGAATCTCCATTCAATCTCACGGATTGCGCATTCAAGGTCGTGATCTCTCATTGATGTCTAGAGATCTACAAGGCAGTGGTATATATGGGATAGGAAGAAATCGATTTGGTCCTCACAACCTTATTCGTCTCTTCTCTGTCTCTGCTATTGTTGTTATTCAATTGCTTCTGTTGGGGTCTGTGTTGGTTCTTTTGTTGGTTGCACTAATGGCTCAGTTGGGTTTGTCCAAGGTTTCATCAATGGTTCGAACGGAGGCTGTCAAGTTATCAACGGCGGGGATTGCTCGTCGCGTGAAACAGTTTTCCTTGACTCTCATCGGCAGGTTAATGAATCCAAAGATTCAACGGATGGATAGTCTCATCGCTAACTTCCAAAAGATATGGAAGTTGGAGGGGAAGGTCGAGGGTGGTGACCTCGGAAATGGCAAATTTCAGTTCAACTTTCAGTCCGAGAGGGATTTGTTGGATGTGCTCAGCTTTGGTCCATATCATTTCGACGGGTGGATGGTTTCTTTAGTGCGGTGGGAACCGATAGTACACTCTTCGTATCCTTCGGCTATAACGTTTTGGGTGAAGGTTGGTGATATCCCGATGCACTTGTGGGAGGAGGATACGATTAGAGCAGTGGGGAAAGTATTGGGTGATGTCAGAGACATTGAGGAGGATTCGGGCAGTGTAATGGTGACAATGGATGGGTTTACACCACTAAGGTTTAAAGTTGTGGTTCCTTTTGAACATGGTGAGGAGATTGTAGTGAGTCTTCACTACGACAAACTTTCAGGATATTGTAAGCAGTGTAACATGCTCACTCATGACATGTCTGTTTGCCCGGAGTTGGCAGCTTCACGGCAAGAACAAGAGAGAGCAATGGTAGTTCCGGTACGGGAAGGGGCTGACCAGAAAGGCTCGCGGAGACTACCTGTCAAAAGGGCTCTGGACATGGGCTTGGAAGAGGTTACTAATCAGACTGTTCTTGGCAGGGAGAGGACACACATGGATGTTGCTTATGGTCACGGTGGACAGGGAGATTCATATGCTGAGAAGTTGATGAGACGTGATGCTCACAACGGAGGTTCTCGCGTGGCTCGGCCAAAGGCTTATAAGGGTGGATACCATCGGGTACACTCTAAAGACAATAGGGTGAAGGAGGGCAGCTCCTCCCGTGTGCTGTCTCGGAAACAATCGTCTTGGCCGAAGCCTTTATATGCTTCGGTTTCTAACTCAAAACGGGTTGAGGAGAATAAGTCGGTTGATGGAGATGAGTGTTTAGTTAGGATTGATAAAGGGAAAGGAACGGTTGTGGTCACAGATGCTGTCTCGGAGGGGTCTAAATGCAACGAGAATTCATTGGAGAATGATGATCTCCTTGTCGAGGAGGGTGAAATGATGGACGAAGAGGCTGTGGGAGATGAGGCTTATGTCTCGGCTTTACCAGACCAGGGAGGTGCGATGCTTGTGTCGGGCCAGAGGCTAGAAGGTGACAACGAACGCTTGTCTTTGGAAGAGAAGCAGGCTGGTACAGAGGTCTCAGACAATGGTATTGAGCTGGAAGTTTCGGAGACTAAGGCAGGTGTGGGGCCAACAGATATGCAAGGTACCAAGCGAGGGGATGGTGGGGTTCACGGAGGCACGAGGGGACCGTTGCTTCCGAAGGTACCTAAGAAAGGAATGGTGGCTCCCCTGAATCCACCGGCTCGACCGTGAAGATCATGAGCTGGAATTGTCAAGGGCGAGGAGGAGACTTGACAGAAGAAACTTTGTGTGGACTCTGGAATAAATTTAGACCTGATATTATATTTTTATCAGAAACTAAGCAATCTTTGTCTTTTTTAAAAAAATTTCAAGTTCGGTTTGGTTTTAATAACTTATTCACTGTGGACCCTAATGAATTAAGTGGTGGCCTTGCTCTATTTTATAATAATGAGATAAAACTTGATGTTTTATTTTCGAGTAATCGTATTAGTGACGTTAATGCCTCCTTTTATGGATTCAAAGTTGCGATGTCTTTTGTCTATGGTGAGCCGGTGGCCGCAAACCGTCAGTTTGTTTGGGATAAATTAATGGAGATAGGGACAAATAGGACTAGTGCATGGATGATCATAGGTGATCTGAATGAACTAAATGGTAATCACGAGAAAAAAGGGGGTAAGATGCGACCCGCAACCTCTTTTGTTCCATTTAATCAGATGTTGAGTCATTGCGGCATGACAGAATTCTCGTGCGCGGGAGATCAACTGTCTTGGAAAGGAACGAGAAATAAACAGAATGTCCGCTATAAATTGGATAGAGCGGTTGGAAATGAGGAATGACATCATGTATTCACATACTCCAAGGTGGAATATTTAGCCAGGATCGGGTCAGATCATCGACCAATTTTATTAAAATCCCATTATAAGGTGGAAAAGTATCACCAAAATTTCTGTTTTGATAAGAGGTGGATCGGAAAGGAGGGTCTTGCTGAGGTAATTGAGAGTGGCTGGCAACGTACCCGAAATTTTAGGATTCCAACTTTTATGGATAAAATTCATAGCTGCAGAAATTCAATCTTCTGGTGGCGGAAAAATATGTGCCACCAGGGAAGGAGAAAATAGAGTCGCTGAAGAAAAAATTGGAAGATGCGAAGAACGATGATTCGGTTTCTACAGAGGTGATAGTGGATATTAAAAAGAAGCTGCAAGAATCTTATAGGGAAGAGAAATGTTGAAGGAAGGTGACCGAAATACAAAGTTATTCCATGCCACGACTAAACAGAGAAGAGCGAGGAACCGGATTTCGGGCCTTTTTAATTCTCGAGATGACTGGGAAGAATCACCGGAACAAATGGAGGAAATAGCAATTGATTATTTCAATGAGCGCACACCTACTGGGACGGGCGATTTCACACATGGTTTTGGAGAATGTGGATTCAGTCATAACGGATTCCATGAATCAAACACTAACTAGAGATGTTACAGAGAATGAAGTACGAATGGCTCTCTTTGCAATGCATCCTGAAAAGGCCCCCGGGCCAGATGGGATGACAGCCCTGTATTTTCAACGGTACTGGGGGTTTTTGAAGGCGGATTTACTCAGTCTGGTATGGAGTTTTTTAGATCTGGGAGTTTTGATGCACGGTTGAATGTGACCAATATTCGTATCATCCCAAAAACGAGTCAACCTAAGCGGATGTCAGAACTTCGGCCAATCAGCCTCTGCAATGTGGCATACAAAATCATTTCCAAGATTTTGTGTTTGCGGTTAAAAAAAATCCTACCACGTGTTATATCGGAAACACAGTCGGCTTTTGTTTCTGGGAGGCTGATTACGGATAATATTTTAATTGCCCAGGAAATATTTCATGGCTTGCGTACGAATCAGAGGTGTCGCCATATCTTTATGGCTATTAAGACAGACATGAGTAAAGCTTATGATCGAATAGAGTGGTCGTTTTTGGAGGATGTGTTAAAGAGGCTGGGGTTTGGCAATGTGTGGATCTCTTGGCTCATGTGGTGCGTTCGGTCGGTCTCATACAAGGTCCTCTTGAATGGTCGACCGACAGGTAATATTGTTCCCCAACGGGGTCTGCATCAAGGTGATCCTTTATCGCCGTATCTTTTTATTCTTTGTACGGAATTCTTGATTGCGAATATCAAACGGAAGGAACGAGATGGTGCTATAACGAGTGTAAAGATAGCTAATCAGAGACCGGCCATCTCACACTTTCTTTTTGCTGATGATAGCCTTTTCTTTTGCAAAGCAGAAGGTTCCCAGTGCCAGGCAATCCTAGATATCTTACGGGACTATGGACGAGCATCAGGGCAAGTAATAAATTTTGAAAAATCCTCGGTTATGTTTGGGAAGAATGTGCTGGACCAGACGAAGGTATCGATGAAAACGATGTTAGGTATTTCCAAGGAGGGTGGTATGGGCACTTATCTCAGAATCCCTGAAAGTTTGGGGGGTTCTAAGAGTCAGATTTTTAATTTTGTCAGAGAACGGTTGGGAGACCGGGTAAATGGGTGGTCTTCCAAGTTTTTATCCAAAGGGGGCAAAGAGATCCTAATCAAATCAGTAGCTCTTGCGCTACCCATTTATGTCATGTCATGT
>OVAN01014155.1:0-12258 GCA_900406275.1 Anastatica hierochuntica | reverse complement strand
CAGAAGTCTGCTATAGAAGTCTGTTACAAAAGTCTACTATATAGCTCATCTCAAAATATTTACATCGCACTTTAAATAAAGAACAAACGCAAAACGACTTATACACCTGGTGATAAGCAAGACATAATTTTTTATATCTTATGCTTCTAAGATCCAAATTCCATAAAAAGAGACAATTTTTATAAATCCCAAACCAAAACTACTCTTTTAAAATCCAAATTCCGTAAACAAGAGACAATGCACAAAAGATTATCCCAAGCTTAAAGTCTCTTGCTTCTCCATGCTTTATCGTCTCTTGCTTCTCTTGCTATCACCTTCGCCTCTAAAGAAACAAAAAAATTCCCCACCTTCACAAGAGAATAGAACCTAAAGACATAACCAAATAACCAACGATATGAATTTTAGTGACCAAGAACATTTGATTATAAGAAAACCAACAATATGACTGAAATAATTAGCACCATTACAACTAAAATAATTAGCATCATTACAAATCTTTTCTTTAGTGCCGAGAGGGTTATTAGTCTTGGCCAATGTTACAGGGCGTAAGAAATGCGAAAAATTGATCAAACCAAGCTTGTTACTAGAGACTAAAGGCTCCTGCGTCTGAGTAAACAGATACGGTTTAGCTTGTTGGCTAGCTCTATCATTTCCATGCAAAGAATGTGATTGAAAACTGTTATACTGTGATGAAGAAGCAGCATGAGCAGATTCATTGCCATTGTTTAGTCTCGAAAACAACGGGAAAACAGATCGATTTTCCGCCATATCGTTGTTCTCTTGCTCATTGACATTAACAGGAGATTAATCAGGCAAAAAATCAGAGCAATAACCATTTAGTGGTTGATGATGATTCAACCATGGAACCAAATCATCAGCATGACTCAAACTAGTCATCAGTGATGGCACTGACATAGGGATCTCGTCCACCATCGTCGCCTTTGAGTCGTTTCCAGTCTCTCTAGCTATAGAAGAGCTTGCTTGATTAACATCTTGTGATGAAAGAGTGTTCCTTGATCTACTTGATTGGCTTTGAGTTGAAATCTGACCATTTTGCCACACAAGCTCAACAACTTCATCCTCAGGTCTGTTTGTTTTTAAAGATCGAAAACAAAACAAAAACATGAACTCGGAAACTAGATAAGTGAATGGAGATAGACCAAGTGAATGAGACTCACGGAGAAGAGTTCTTGTCTTGGGAAGATTCAAGCTTAGCTTTAGTAAGCCTGAGAAGCTCAAAGAGAGGCATGATAGTGTTTGCGTTTAAAGGAAGAAGCTTTCAAAGAGATTTCTTCTTCTCTTTGCAATGCTCAAATTATAAAACTTTCAATTCCTAAATTAGAAATGAAACTAATATTAAAAAAACAGAAGAGAGAATGATTAGTCAAAAACCAATTGTTTAATCACAGTGAAGAAATAGTTTCAAACAAATCAAAAAAATCAAATCTTTCTTCGTGTTCCCTGAATCGTAACACAAACCCATTAAAACCCAGAAAGAAAAAACCAAACTTTTCCTCTGAATCTTAGCAGAAATTCATAGATTACCTGAGAAAAGATAAGGTAGAAACTGAAGAAATCGAAGAGAGAGAGAGAGAGAGAGAACCTCGAAGTACTAAAACGACGTCAATCCAAATGCAGAGGTTGAATCGAGAACAGAGGAGAAGACGACGACGAAGCTTGAGAAAGTAGGCGGAGAGAGATTAGAGAGAAGGAGACAAATCTACGAAGAAGGCGGAGAGAAAAGAGAAGAGAAGAGGGGACCAAATCGTCGCACGCACTGTAACAGAGGATTTGATTTTCTTTTACAGTCTCTGAGACGGCGGCAGCGGCGAGGAGGTGAGATGAAGGCGGCGACGTGGAGATAGAGAAGAGGGGAGGGTTTTATTTTTATTTTGTATTGATCTCAATGTAAAAGCTAAAATAATTTGTATATATATATATCACATTAAATTTAGGATTGATTAAACCTAAGTAGACTTCAGTTTCTGTCTGAAAGTAAGCGAGAATCTATATATTAGACGGAAAGTATTTTTTTTAGCGGGAAAATAATTTTTCACAAAATTTTGAGAGGGAAAATGAATTTTTACTTCAGATTTCAGATGAAGTATGAAGTAGACTTCAAAATGAAGTGAACCCTTCTTACTTTAGTAGACTTCAATTGTTGTCTGAAATTTAGATGGAATCAACATATTAGGCGGGAAAATATTTTCATTTCGTGGGAAAATAATTTTTTAAAAATTTTGAGCGGGAAAATGAATTTTTAGCTTCAGACTTCAAATAAAGTCTGATACTAGACTTCTCAAAGAAGTCTACTAAACAAAAATCTTAGGGAATCTTAATAAAAACTAAAATAAACATAAACCAAACATGTTTGTAAATGTTTATATCAAGTATTTGTTGACTAGTATTTAGAACAAACAAATTTAAAATACTAATGTTGTCTCTTAAAGTTTAGCCAAAACCCTCAACTACAAATATATGCATCTTCTCCCAAACCCTAAACCTTAACCCTAAAGTTTAACAAGTGATTGCGTTGTTTCTAACCTCATTTATCTTACTTGGGTTATTTTAACTTTTTTTATGAAATTTTAATTTATATACGTAGCAACTAATTATATTTAGTTTGTGCATACACATTTTCCATCAAATTATTTTTCCTATTTTTCTAATTTAAATACAAGATTTAATTATATTTTCAGACGTTAAGTGAAGTCTGAATTCAGACTTCCTAGAGAAGTCTCCTCACATATATTAATATTACACGAAATTCTTGATTAGAAAATTAAAATAAAAAAACATCAAAAATGTTTGTAATATTCATGAACATCAAGTATTTGTTGATTTAATATTTAAAACAAACATATTTAAAACCCTAAAGTTCACCCTTGAATATTAGCAAAACCCTCAATCACAAAATTGCACATTTGCCTTTCCCAAACCCTAAACCCTAAAGTTTAACTAGTGCATATGTTGTTTCTAACCTCATTTATATTACTAGGGTTAATTCAAATTATTTTTATGAAAATTTAATTTATATACATAGCAACTGATTATATTTAGTTAATGCATACACATTTTTCATCAAATTATTTTTCTTGATTTTTTTAATTTAAATACAAGATTTAATTATTTTTCAGACTTCAAATAAAGTCTGAATATGTTGTTTCTTACCTAAATTATCCTACTAAGTTTAATTTGATTGGATTTTATGAAGTTTTAATTTATATATGTCGTAATTGATCATGTTTATTTTATTCATAAGTATTTTTAATCAAACTGATTTTTCTGATTTTTAAATTTAAATACATGATTTAATTATATATGCAAACTTCAATTGAAGTCTGCATAAGAAGTCTGTAGCCTCCGTTCAAACTTCTCGGGGTTAGAAGGGTAATTTTCAAATCTGTTTTTTTGTTTGGTCATAAGGGGTTAAATTGTACTTTCCCTACCCCCTGAGTTACTTTTGCAATAAAAGAATATTTGAGGTTATTCTCTTTTTTATTTAAATGTTTTAGGTTACTTTTGTTAATTTCCCCTTTCTTTAGATTAAAGGGTACACTATGAATTGATCAGTGTCGATAGCTTAAGGTGTAAGCTAGTCGAATCATTCTGATTAAACAGGTCTTGTAAGAAAAGATTGTTTAAGAGATTTTTGATAAACGGATTTGAAAGATTCTTTGTGTTGGATCATCTCTTTTTCGTCAAATCTTTTCAGTAGTGGCAAATTCGCGTCCGACAAGGGGTCGGGGGAGTGCTATGTACCCTAGGCTAAAAGTTCAACAATTGATCGACTCATCGGCGATGGATTGACATTTGCCACTTTTACATGATTTATTTAATCTAGAAGATGTCGCATTGATTCGGGGTATCCACCCAAGCAGGACTTTTTCACATAATGGTTTAGTCTGGCACTATACGAAATCAGGTCAATTCATGGTTAAGTCAGGATATAAACTCCTTAATCATTTGGAGATAGCACGGATTAACAATAACGGATGGGGCTCAGGCCTGAAGGCATTCACATGGAAAATAAAATGCCCTCTTAAGATACAACATTTCCTATGGCAAATTATCACAGGGAGTTTGGCCGGAACTGCAAAACTAATCCATAGGGGAGTAGGATGTGACACAACATGTCAACGATGTGGATATGCTGAGGAAACAATTAATCATATTTTTTGAGTGCTCTTGGTTAGGCCGATTTGGAATCAATGCAAAAATCGGGAAGGATGGAGGCATTCCCAATATCATCAATCTACACTAATATGGACTATCTCTTTTCGCAATGCCCTTTGAGGGATCAAGAAAAGGATCAACATGATCTCTTTCCATGGATTTTATGGTTAATATGGAAAGCAAGAAATCATAAAGTCTTCCAAGGGGTACAATTAGATGTAGATGAGATCCTAATAAATGCATAAACAGACTGCTTAGCTTGGCAAGAAGCGCAAGTTTCCTTAACTACAGAGGAAGACCGGTCTTATGTGGAAACAACAGTTTCTAATTATTTCACATGTAGTGTAGATGGTTCCTGGAAACAAACAGACCTCACCTCTGGTATTGGATGGATTTGTAAAGTTAGCGTTAATGGGGTAATTTTGATGGGGGCCAACTGCTAACATCGGAGCCTTTCACCACTGCACTCAGAGATGGAGGCGTTGTTGTGGGCGATGATAGAGCTACATAATCTAGGAATAAATTGTCAGATATTCCAGACAGATTGTGCAGAGCTAATAAGTGTTACTCAACATCTGAATGGATATTCGTTTTTAATAGTTTTCTTTTTTTAATATTTTCCTTTCTATGTTTTTAAACTTTTAATAATTAAAATATTATGAAAGTTAGTCATACCATCAACCAACTCAACTTTTATTGTAGTACGAATTCACTTTGCAAATCTTATATATTATTTGTAAAGTGATTTTGGCTTAGATTAAAAGTTGTGGTGGTTGATTACAAAGTTACCCTCAATGAATTAATTGTTAAAATTACCATTTTAAAAAAAGCAGTTGAAATAGTTCAAAAAAGAAAATACAAATATTTTTAAAAACAAATCATATTTGTATATATAAATAATTTGTTATACACACGCTAAATTGAATGAATATCTATCTTACCGTTCTTAGGCATATATAATAAAGTGCATTGATAAATTTGAAAAATATTCATATAATTAAATTTTACTTTTTTTAAGAATTTAACCAAAATAATTAATATAATAAGATGTAGACTAACACCAATATTATTGTCTTAAAAATAGTTTAGGTATAGTATTATTAATTTCATACTTTATAGCGGGATCGAATGTCAAAACTACAAAATATTTCACTAATATGCAGAATACATCAAGTGAATTTGCATAAGATTAAAACTTGGTGTGGTTGATTTGATGATTATCTTTAATAAATTTTTAATCTTATATATTATTTGTGTAGTGATTTTGATTTAGAATAAAAGTTGAGATGACTGATTACAAAGCTACCCTGAATATATTAATTGTTAAAATTACGATTTTAAAAAAAAATTTGATATAATTCAAAAAAAGGAAATACAAATATTTTAAAAAAGAAAATTGTATCTATATATAAATTTATAATTTTAATATATAATAAATTTTAATAATACACATTTAAACTGAATGAATATTTATTTTACCATTCATATGCAAATAAAATAAAGTGTTATGTATTTGAAAATTAATCATATTAATTAATTTTCAAAAGAATTCAACAAAATAATAAATATAATAAGATATAGACTAACGCCAATATTACTGTCTTAAAAAGAATGGTTTATGATTAGTATTATTTGTATCATACTTTATAGCCACATCGAATGTCAAAACTACAAAATATTTCACTCATATGCAGAATACATCAAATGAAATGTACTACCAATTTTAAAATACATATAATAAAATGTGTCAATCTAAAATATAATACAATAAAAATTTTGAAAATCAAAATTTAATTAGATAAATGTTTATATTTACCATAAATTTAGAACACCAAACTATAAAACCTGAAATTGTTTATTAAATCTATATGTCCGCAGACGAATTATAAGAACTGAAATTCTAAAAAATGAATTTTTAAAATATAAACATATTAAATTGAACGAATATCTATTTTACCGTTTTAGGCATATTTAATAAAGTGTAATGATAAATTTGAAAAATAATTATATATTTAATTTTTTAAGAATTCAACAAAAATAAGAAATATAATAAGATATGGACTAGAATTAATATTGATTTCTTAAAAAATGGTTTATTATTAGTACTACTAGTATCATACTTTATAACAGGGTCGAATGTCAAAACTGCAAAATACTTCATTCATTTGTAGAAAACATCAAATGAAATTTCTTTCCAGTTTTAAAATACATATAATAAAATGTGTTAATCTAAAAAATAATACAATTAAAATTTTCAAAATCAAAACTTTTAAAATATTATAGAAATTTTTATATTTATAATGCACGATCAATTTAGAATAATAAAATGTTACATTATCAAACTATAAAATTTGAAATTATTTATAAAATCTATATGTCTACATATGATGCGGATAAACCAACTAGTTATGTTATATTCTATATTCTAATATTCAATATATATCTTTAATTCAGGGTTATAAGGGGGCTTTTTATGATAAGTTCGAATTATGAAGTAGGTTAAATAATCTCACTTTTATTATTCGAACTTCTTTAAGTTCTTTTATTGGTATGGCTTTTTTTGCTTTGGAAGAATTCTCACGTAAACTTCTTGTTCATTTTCATCCAGCTCTGACGTATGTGAAATCTGGTGTCACATTATTATTATCTTTTTTTGTCATTGTAAACACCAACCATTAGTTAGACCGACAAAAAGAGATTTGCATCAAAGTTAAACCAGACCGGTTCTATATAGCTAACGTGGGAGAAACAAGAACTTGGTGCTCGCGTCCTTTTTGCAAGGATATCGACACGGACATTAGATTATGTGGGAATAAGATTCAAACGAAACTCTGAAAAGCTAACATGAAGAGAGATAAAGTGGTCTAAATCTGATCTAAAGACCGGCCAATTCAAAGGATTCTCTGTCATCTCGGTAAGTGTTGAACAGTCTATCTCTCTCCTTATCGAAGAGTAGTCTCTCTCCAGAAGAGAAGTCATTTCCCAAAGGAGACTATCAAACTCGGCATAGGCTGTGAAAGGATCTATCTACACCCTCGCATACCCAGAAAGTGCCTCTCCGCTGAATCACGTACGCACCATCCCAGGCCACTCACCAATCCGATCTCCTACCAAGAGGCATCGACCTGGCATGTGGGTGGTCGAGGTGTTGTTGAAGGTATCACCACTAAGCAATCCCCCATAATTCCTTCCTCTTCTTCTCCCTTATTCTGGTTTGTTGTTCTCCAGCTTTCTGCTTTTAGACTCGCTAACTGAAAATGTATCCAAGGCCGTAATATTTTCCCTTCGAAAACTTTATCGTTCCTTGCTTTCCAAATGTACCAAATGATCCAAAGGAAATAATCCCATATTGTTTCTGGCAAACCCGAATCCTTGGTTTTTCAAAGGAGGAAATCCATATTTCGGTATAAGGAGGTACTTGGGAAGGAACCCGTAATTATGGGCAATCTTGAGAGTGCTCACACTTGTAAAACTGGTGGACATTCAAAGATGAGGTGGTTAATTGTTTCCCCAGGAGCACCGCATATTTGACAACTACAGTATGTGCCCAAATGTCGATAAGCGAGGTTTTGACATGTCGCAACACATCCCGAGAGCGCTTGTCACAGAGAGTGTTTCAACTTCTTCGATGTTTTCTTTTTCCAAACTTGGCTCTTTAATGCAGTGATGCTTGGCTCAATAATTGTTGACGGTCTTGTTCTAGCCCTTATCTTGCTTGCTAGCTCATACTCTGATTTAACCGTATAAACACCTGATTTTTTATAGCTCCAAACATATTCATCTGAGGTGAAAAGTGGGCTAGGTCTCATCACTAGGATTAACGGGATATCCTCAGGATGGATAAGTTCTCTAAGTCTCGTTTCGTTCCATCCACTCGAATCTCTGAGTAGCAGATTATTCACTAGTAAGGAAGGGTCTCCATCCTGGGATCAGATGGAAGGCCACGCCGAACGTGCCGGGACAGCTGGGATCCATGGTTCGTACCAAACGCTTTTATTGCATCCTGAACCAATAGTTTTCCTAAGGCCTTGAAACGGGACGGGTCTTGCAGCAAGGATACTCCTCCATCCAAATAAGAAAGACCGGGATTCATAGACCTCTAGAGGGGATGAGTGCCTAAAATACCGAGCTCTGAAAACCCGAGCAAGTAGCGAGGATGGAAAGTGAAGAAGACGCCAAAGCTGTTTAGCTAAAAGAGCTAAGTTGAAGTCATGTAGGTCTCTAAATCCCAAGCCACTCACCTCGTGGGGAGTACAGATGTTATCCCAAGCAACCAAGTGTGGACGATACTATTATTTTTATAACTCCACCAGAAGTTGGAGATGGCACTATTGAGCTTATCGATGATACATTATGGAAGGAGGAATCACGACATGAATGTTTCATTTGGCATGTCTTAGGGTCGGCTCGATTGGATCTTAATCCTCTTATCCCGAAAACTGAAATCTGAATAAACCAGAACTGCACCTGAACGAGTACTCGGACACTCAGCTCTAAACTGAATACATTAAAAATAAAAAATATTTGTGCGATCGCGCGGATCAAACTCTAATGTCGCTTAAAATATTAAAATTATTTATGAAATGTAAAACTGAATTAGGAGATAAAAAAGGAGTACGAAAAAAGAATAAAAAAAAGGAGATAATAGTATACTAATATGATGATTTTTAATTGTCTTTTTTGTTGGGAAATTACTAAGATCCCGATTGTTTGCAATTTTTAAATACTTTTTGGATTTTAGATTCTGATTTTTGGTTTTTGTTTTTTGAGTTTTTGATTTTTGAATTTTGATTTTGGCGTAAATTTTTATTTTTCAAAAATATTGATTGGTATTTTGTTTGATTTTTGGCTTTTGTGTACAAAAAATTAATTATGGGTAAAAACCAAAGATTTTTAGTTTTTGTGTACAAAGAGAAAAAACTCTCTAAAAATTCATTTTTCTATTATTTAAAAAATTTATTTTTTATATAATCATAAATGGTGAAAATTGTGGTTTTTGCAAAAACAAAAACCAAAAACAATTTTAAAAACAGTAAACAATCAAACAAAGCCTAAATCTTTGAGTCCAAGGTGACATTAGTGACACGTGTAAAAGCACGAGTCCGGAAGTGGGGTTGATGACCTAACTTATTGAACTTCCGACAGGTCCTAATAAATCCAACCGATAAATTGATAATTCAAAAAAAAGATAATAATGTCGTTTATTTAACTTTAATGACGAGATTCTTTTGTTTTCATTTCAGATAACGACGTAAATTTAATTCCCAAAGTTCTATCCAAATTCTAGATATAACTATCAACTAAATAACTTATATTGCTTACTTTTATTGGTTTTAAACTTGTATTCTTTCTTTGTTTATAATAAGATTTTGTTCTTCTATATTCCTCGAGCCCACATTTCCTAAGAAAAATATAAGTATGTTATTAATATTGAATATATATATATACATATATATATTATATATACAGTGGCGGAGGTAAAAAAATTTTATCAGTGACGGAGACATATAATAGACCAGATATAATTTAATACTTATATACCAAAAATATTTTAATAAATGTATTTTATGCTTACTCATAACATGATCTTTTTAAGGTTTCATTTGCTATCACCATTGTGAGGCAGTCATCATAACTCGTGAGCATTGTAAACAAAAACAATAATTGAGTAACAATTACGTATTATATTTTTTTATATAATTTTAATCAATTTTTCCTCGAAAAACGTAACAAACAAAACCAAACCTAAAATCAAAACAATAAAGTTATATTTTATTTTAACACAAAAAGTAAATCAAAAATTTAAACATATATGGATTGAAAAATTCATAAATAATGATAGCGAGCGCAACAAAAAATTTACATTTGAAAAAGAGTTAAAGAAAACCAGTTGATACTAAATGTTAGGATATTTTCAAAAACATAAAGAAATTAGAATTAAGAAAATATATAAGCTTTTAAAGTATTCAAGGTAATTGATTATATTTTCGAAATAGATGGACAATTAGTAGACGAAAAATAAATGGAATTTTATTTTGCATCTCTTTTATTGTAGACTTTTAAATTTTTGTGTATCTGATAGCTCAGGTTTTTACCCGAGATAGCACTGCAAGCGCACAAATGTACGTTGTAGTGGTTCGGGATCGAATCCACAGAGACCAAAGGTAGCACGAAGAAATATAAGATCACACAGCGGGCTAAGGCTAAAAAGATGTTTTGTAAGATGATGCAAATATCGAAAATAAGAAAGCAAAGAAAGCAGACAGCAAACGACGGGGTTGTTAATCACTCAAAGAAGTTTTGGGCATCGGGTATTCTCAGGAAAACGATTCATTGTTGATTCAAATTATAGACTAGGGAACAAGTTAAGAACCGTCTTGAACTCAAATTCTAATTTAGAACTGATCTACTTTCGTAGTATCAACACCCTATGTATTAGAAATTTTGAGACTAACTTCCGTTGACCTTCAATTTCTAATCATGCATTACTAACAGATTTGATATGTTCACATTTCACTTAAACATCAACTTCCATTGGCTTAAGAAGAATTGCTCATCTAAGATTCTTTCAGGCATTTAAACAAACAGTTTCTAGGCATTAAATTACCTAAGTTCAGAAACTAAGTGATCAGTTTAATTTCATTCATTATGAACAATCATAGATGAAGATCCATTAGGTTAAATCCCTAATCATGCGATTCTGTATCAACAATTCATGAATCTCTATGTGAGAACCCTAAACCCAAGGAACATACTACTCACTCATGGAGATTGCAAAAACACAGATCAAATTCATGAGAGACATGATTGTATTAAGCATAAACAAGAGTAAAAAAGGTTCCGAAGACTTCTCGAATCGAAGAACAAAGAGGCTTCTTCTCCCTAGGTTACAAATCAATCTCTGGTCTCTAAAACTCTCTAAAAGTATGTAAAAGTGCATAGTGAAAGCTAAAACACGAGCTTATGTCTTTTGATAGCAATCCGGTTCGAAATAACTTCATTTTGGTTCTTCGTAAAATCGGTCCGCAATTCGGGACAGGGATCGATTGATCCCTAGACAGGGATCGGTCAATCCTTGTCCAGATTCCTGGGTATTTTCCAACTTTTCACGAACACTTCCTTCGATGCTTGAAATCCATCCAAAATGCATTCTTTTCCTATATTCAAGCTCGATTCCTGTAAAAACAACAAAGAACATAACTTCGCGCCAAAACAATCTGAATACATACTAAAAACTAGAAATCTCGTGCAAAAACCTTAGTAAAAACCACTAAAATATTGACACATCAAATCCCGCAGACTTTAATCTTTGCTTGTCCTCAAGTAAAGGAAACGAAGATTAAGCCTGCAGGAAAAGAAACTCAAAAACCAATGGACTGCATGCTTTCAGAAAACCTTACTCTACGCTACTTTCGCTAACCATAAAGACTCAGAACAGTTAGATCATTCTCCCCAAGAATCGCTGCATAACCTCCCAATTTCATCCATACTCTAAAATCTGGACCTGCAAACTCAGCTTCCATGTTAGTAACTATCTTCATTCAATTAAGAAGGGCGTGAAACTTTTCACCAAAGAACTCATAATCAGGAAATCAGGCTAGGTATTTAAGGCTTTTAGTGGTGAGGCTCAGAGTGTTTCGGGTATAAAAAATTGCGTCAAAATGCAAGACATTATGCAAAATCGCAGAAGAGAAAGAGTATATTGATATCCATGTCCCCTAACTACACAAGTACAAACCACCAATCAGAAAAGTAAACTAGATATGTGCATTCTTCAGGGTGAATCCAATCAACAAAAAGGTATGCAAATGCTAATTTCTAGACCAGATATACAGAATTTAAAATTAATTTTCGTTTTTTTTCAATAATGAAAATCTGGTTCGAATTAGCATATCAATGACGTTTTAAAACTGTAAAACACCCATACAACATGAAGAAATGCAACATATCCATCTAAACCACCTAAACACCCAAGACCAAGAAATCAGACATTCAAGACCGTGTCTAAACCACCTAAATTGTTCAATCCTACCTAAGGGCATCTCCAACCCCACTCCATATTTTACTCCAAAATGGAGTGGG
>OVAN01014154.1:253-12259 GCA_900406275.1 Anastatica hierochuntica | reverse complement strand
TTTTGCGGATTCGGAGACTGAACGGTTGATTACCGGAAACAGCTACGGGACTTCTTGACCTGAACCGAAAAGGAACTCGGATTAGACCTTAATCCGAAACCTGCCTAAAAAGGAAACTTTCCATTTATGGAAACCTGCCATAAATGGAAACCTTCTAAAAATAGAAACTTTCTAAATCGGGAAACCTGCCCAAAATAGAAAATTTCTAAAAATAGAACTTTCCCGAAAAAGAAACTTTCCAAAAATAGAAACTTCCCAACATGGAAAGTTCTGAAACTGAGGCACGAGACTACGCAAACGAACTACGGATCACGGGAAAAGGAAAAGTGGAGGAACGGTGCGCGGAACTACCTCGCGATCACCGAAAACGCCGCGATAAGGAAGCGGATTCTCGCAATCGACGACTCGGGTTCACGACGCAGGAGGAACGACGCGGAGGAGGCTCGATTGGCGCTCAAGAAGGCTCGGAAAGGTTCACGCCGGCTGGATCGGGGCTCGGAATTGGCGTAGAAGGCTCGGGTTGAGTCGGAAGTGGAGCTGCGGCGGCTGTCGACGACGGCAGAGGCTCCCGAGGCGGCGACAAGGCTCGGTTCGAAGGAACCGGCGGCTTGGAGTCTCTCTCGGGCTCGGTCGATGGCTCGGTGACTCGGGTCGACGCGCGGAACGGCTGTTGTGGCTCGACGGTGGCTCGAATAGGCGAAGACGGCGACGGAGTGGGCTCGGGTGAGAAGATCGGCGGCTCGGAGGAAAGCAACGGTGGTGGTGGCTCACAGAATACGGTGGTCAGCGGCTCGGTTCTCATGGGTGTGGTTTGACGGCTAGGGTTCTCGGGTTCGGGAAACGATTTCTGCAGAGCTTCGCTATTGGATTTGATGTGGTGCATTTTTCGAGGTGACAACGACTTTAAATAGTGAGAAGGAGCTGCGGGATGACCTAGGGTTTTCGGTTCGCCTAAACCGAATTGGCTGGTTCGGTTTAATCTGAAAACCGGGTCGGGGTCACTACATCGTTATTCGCTCTCCCTCCGAGCTTGCTGCTTAAGTGTCCAGAGCCTCATCAAATGGCCTTTGATTGCAACCCCTCTGAAATCTCCATCTATGAAGTCTTCATACAGGCAGGCTTCTGAAGATCTTTGTCCTCCTTGTTGATAGTGGTGGTTAATGAGCTGGGGGTATGCCATAGCCAATTCTCCCCATCGGGGTTCATTATCTTAACATCCTTTCAGGCTTTGTCAGAACTGACCTCTCTCCCAATAAGGGTCAACGAGGTTCTCTACACCTATTATTTCTGTTATTACAAGGGTGAGCCTTTAAGGTATCACCTCCCCATTAGAAAAGGTAAAGAGGCCTTAGTGGATGACAGACCACATCAGGATCGGAGGGCCAGGAGCTTGTCCGCATTAAATGGACCATAGTTAGGAGGTAGTGCACATTACATAGATTTTATTAGGCTCGTAGCCTTGCTAGGTTTAGGGTCGTACCATATTCCCCCCCCCCCAAAGGGAAGGTCGCAAGCATTCGTGATGCTTACGACCTTCTTTTGATAAATTGCCAGATTCTCCTTGGTTATTGCTAACCTAGGTTTTCGGGGTCAACTCGGTCCACCGTATTGAGGATTGGTTTAGTTATTTCCACATGCGTTTAATTCATATCAACATTTTCTTTTAAAAGAAGAGCTTAGGCACTAAACCGCTCTTTTGCTGAAAATTAACTTCTATTCTAGACTTGTCGTTGCATGATGGACAATAAGACTGAAATGTCAAAACAAAAATTGTAGATAAATAAAATCAAATCCCCTAGCTAGGCTCCATGGTTCTTTGGTAGTAGGGATTAAGTTTCCTTAGCCAGCCTCCAGCATTGCACTAGGCCTGTCTCTTGCCCAAGTCCTTGCCCACCAGACCGATGTTCGGCGCTGGCATCTGGGGGCTGCTTTCTAGATGTGATGGCATGGTCAAAACTTCCAGGATTGTTCTCTTCGATCGAGACTTTGGGGGAATGGCTTTCAAGGTCGTGTGGTAGCATGAAAGAGTGTGTTCCTGATCTCCTTCGATTTCCTTGACTCCCCAAGGCGTTGGAAATATCAAGGACTGATGGAGGGTCGATGGAACGAGATTCATATCATGTATCCATGGTCTTCCTACTATGGCGTTGTATGCCAAAGGACAGTCCATGATGAGGAACTTAGTCCTTTGAGTGACGCCTCCTACGTACACTGGGAGAGTTATCTCTCCGACGGTTTGCTTTACTTTGCCGCTAAACCCGATTAAAGAAATGGACTTCCAGGTGATTTCTTCTTAGTCTAGTCCTAGGCCCTCAAAGGCGTTGGTGAAGATTATTTTTGTTAAGTTGCCATTTTGACAAGGATGTGCCTCATAAGGCAATTCACAACTTTCAATGATATCACCAGGGCATCGTGGTGTGGAATCATCACTTTTTCTTTATCGATAGCCATGGTGTTCGTCCCCTGGTAGGCCTTAACAGCGCGAGTACTTCGCTTGGTAGCGGAAATAGTCACTCCGCTTACCTCTGACCCCCCCCCACCCAGTGATGAAATTTATAACGTGATCTTGCGTTGGCGAGTTAGCCCATCTACCATGGGGGTATCATTCTTTGTCTGTTCATGGATGAACATCTTGGCTTTGTGTGAGAGAAATTCTCGAAGGTATCCTTTCCTTACACACTAAGAGACTTCGAATCTTAACTAGAGGAAATCTTCCATTAAATGACCATGGACGCTATGGAAATCCCACCATTTGTAAGGATCCCTATAATTTTGCGGGGTTCGCATCTTTATTGGCAATCTAACCTCTCCCGAAAAATGTCCTAGTTGGCTTACTATTTCACAGGGATATATCACCATGTTGGACATGTCTGGCCAGATAATGGGCACGTACATCTCATTCTCCACTTTTGCTAAGGGCTTTGGCCATTCCTTGGAATCACCCTTGGTAGAGTTGTCTACCCTAGGTCGAACATTGGGTTTGTCATCCCTGGCGGCCTTAACATAGCCATAGGCTTTAGAACCACTTTTTTGGGTCAGTTGGGCTTGGTAAGCGGGATCCTTTTTCCACTTGATTTGAGCCCATGCCTTAGAGAGGAAGTCTTCTACAGTGTAGCAGGTGTATTTGGTAATGTCTTTGTACAGGGCGCCATCGACTAATAATCCATGCCTGAAGAAAGAGATTGTAGTGGAGACGAAGCATTTGAGAACTTCTACTTTCTCTTTGTTGATGCGCTGGACGTATTCCTTACGACTTTTGTTCTGGTGCTACTTGATTCGGTAGAGATCATCCGAAGTACGCCTTAGAGTGTGACTACTAGCAGATATTTCAATAAAGCGATCCGTTAGTGTTAGGAATGAGTCGATGGAGCCGTTGGCTATATTGGAATACCATAGCAGTGTTGGCCCTGTAAAGGTTACTTCATACCCTTTGCACATGTAGACGTCCATGTGATCATGGCTGATAAACGTAGTGAGCATGCATTGGCGATACTGAGATATGTGTGTGTCGGGGTCTGCAGTCCCATCGTGTAGTGGCATAATCGCCCATGTGAACCTCTTTGGAACTTCGCTAAGGGTGATAGCACCGACGAATTGTGTAAATATGTAGGAGTTGGGGGTAATCTTGATGATTGGTGGAGCTACCCCTGGAAGGCGCTTGATCATGTTCTCCATGGCTTCTAGCCTTCTCATTAATAAGGCTTCCAGACCATGGGCCTCGTTAGCGTTTCTTTTGTGAGGTCTGCTAGGGCCGCTTTGGTGGTGAGAGCCAAGGATTTGGGTCAGCCAAGAACTTGGAGTTTGATGCACTCACATCTCCTTAGGGATTTTCGTCAGTGTTTCGTTCAACGACTACATCGACGGGGCTCTCTTTTGAATCTGACACACTTTCCATTGTCATTGTTATCGGTGTTGGACGTCTGAGCATCTCTTTCCGCCGCCAAGGCTTTGACAGTCGTAGTCTTATCTTCTAGCTCCTACAATCGAGCGTCGTTCTATCTTAGTTTTGCAGCAATCACTTCGTACTCATGAAGCTTTGCTACGAGTGCTGCATCCTCTATTGTTACGGGTACAACCTCTTATGGCTGAGTCGTAGTCGCCTCATTAGATGTAGACTCGAGACTTGCGCTCTTCTCTGGTTTGGAAGAACTGCTTGATTCACTCATCTTTGTTCTTTTGTTCTTGTTGAAATCGACCCTCCTTCTAGCGCCAAACTGTTTAGGGGTTTTTTGATGATCCTTTGATAGAGAAGAACAAGATCAAAAGATGTAAATCAATTCTTTATTGATATTTCATAAAGAGATCAATTACAAGTATGAGTTTTTAGTTTATGAGTTTCAGGTCCTTGAATGAGGGTTCTTCCCCTTGTATTTATAGTTTTCGAATAAGAATATTTTCATATCTTTTATGGATAACTTCTAGTTTCGAGTCTATCTATATAATAAGGAATATTCCCATACTTCATCTAAGCTAATTGTCCCTATTTCTTAAGATTCAAATCGTATAAGGGGAATATTCGCTCTCTACCTTGGCTCATGGCCTTCGCTAGGTTGTGCGTCCTTGGCTAGAGCCTTGGTTGACACATTCAACTAAGGAGTTTGTTTATGTACCCCCGATTTGGCTAAGACTAGGCTGTAAGGGAATAAAATTACCCCCAACAGTAATCAACAAGTCCTTCTAATCATCTAACACTTAGGTAACTTCAACTCTCATGGGCCCAAGTTAAAAACATAGATTTTGTTAACTTAAGCATTTCATTGAACACTTACTAGGCATCAATGAACAAGCTTTCAAAGGACTAAACAAGATCTAGTAGGAATCCATTCCAAAATCTTGCCTAATCATCCATTACAACCCTAAATCTAACCCTAGCCTACTACTTCTCAAGATCCTTGAAGGATTTACTCAGTAAGATCCATGGAAATCCAAAGACAAAGGTTGGGTCTTTGAGCTTCCATGTTGTTAGATTAAGAGGATAAAGAAATAGATGGAGAAGAGATACAAAAATATTAATTAAAGAAACCAAATAGTTACTACAAGTATTTAGATCTTCAAAATAGAGAAAAAGAATTCTTGGGACAAGCTTGTCGATGTGAGGTAGAGGAAAAGGTTTCTTGGGACAAGCTTTATCGAGATCGTTAAAATCAATGCAAACCTTCCATTTCCAAATATTCCTTCTTACCACCATGACATTGACTAGCCATTGTGGGTATTGCACTTCCCGTATAAATCCATCTTCAAGGAGGTTGCTTACTTCCTTATTAACAATGGCGTCTATTTTCGGAGTGAATTTCCTCCGCTTTTGCTGATAGCGTGTCAAGTTTCACCCAAAAAACACTACTACTGCAAGTACACAACATAGATGCTATATTTCAGGTTATCGATCCAGCGAGTACTAAGATCTTACACTATGAATTTGAGGATTAATTTAAGCTAGAACAAAAAATTAAAAGGTTGTTTGGTGAGTTTAAAAGTAAAATACAACAAGTTAAATTGATTAAAAGGATTTAAATCAATAGGAAAAAGCGTTAGGCACATAGGACATTCGCAAAGAATCATGCATCGTAGAGAAAACTGAATTGTTTAGGAATTCGAATTAGGAAACGTCTAGAACTCGAAAACACTAATTTATACCCTTTCCACTTTCGAGGTTTGGGATTCTATACTAAATATCATAGATCCTAGACTTTCAAATGGTCTTAAAATAATTAGCATGCATTAAATAGACACAGGTTTCAATAAGTTAACTAAGCCAAGACGATCTACTTTCGAAGCCTCATCGAACTCAGCTTGTCAAAGATTTGGTTCAGGTGACTTAACAAGCTTTTGGAATGAAAATCTACCTATGGACAGACTACTAGATACGCAAATAGAGTAATTATGCATAAACATCAACCGAGACAAAGACTATATGAATCCCTAATCAAATATTAGCTTCTCATGATAACATTATCTCTTTGAGAAGCCTACAAACCTAACTAATGAACTAATCATATATGAAGCATTAAAAACAGCAAGTAATCATTGAGAAAAATATCATTAAATACATCAAGACTAAAAAAGTTCTTCTCTATGACAAAGTATGGAATGGATCTCTCCAAAAAACACTTCAAAACATGAAGAACAAAGAAAAGAATCTCTCAAGGCTTTTGACGGCTTGTAACTCTCTGTAAAAATTTGTGGCTTACTCTTTCTAAAAGCTTAAAACATATTATTTATAATAGTAGGGTTTCTTAGGACGTCCTCGGTTATGTCGGTTCTTGTGAAATTAAATTCGGTTAAGCGAACCGAAAGTTAGGAGTTGAAATCTTTCTCTGACAACGAAATGTTCCTGTGACCGAAGTGTGCCTAAAATAAGCATTCGGCCTGTGGTGGCAACTCCTTCACCCGGTCACAGCTTCAAATGCTCCTCCAATTGCTGCCTTTTCGAGATAGACATACGTAACTTCGCTTAAACGGCTACAACTCCTCGTTCACAGCTTCAAATGACTTCATAACACTTGAATTAGAAAGCTAACTCAAAATGCTAACTTCTCAACAATTTCAAGCGCAATTCAATGAAGGGGAGACCTTCTTTCTTGGCAATCTTTCTTGTTTATGGGCTTAGTCATACTTAACCATTAATAAACACGAGAAACTTGAGCTATGTTTACAATTTTTACAACCCTTCTTAGCTCAAGTGGTTACTCTCACTTTTAGAGTAGTTACCTACCCTTATTAACCTTTAAACCTTCCTTTCAAACCCCCTATTAATTCATATGTGAGGCATCTTTCAGAAAGTGCACACATGGGCAAAATCCAGTGTGAAAAGAAGTTGAACGGCAAGGGAGTGCTTCCTTAGGATTAGCCTCTCTTTAAGGCTAATTAGAAATTTAGGGAGGTTGTTCTTTTATTTTCATATCGTTTTTGGGTATGGGAATATTTTTGTATCTCAACCATGGGAAGTAGAGTTTCAAAGTTAGACTATCCAAAGTTTGGTTGGGTAGTAAGAGAAAAATGAAAAAATAAAGAAAGAAAATAAGAAGAAAAGGCACTAGAGAGTCGGAAAAGAATAACTCTAACCTTAGAGATTATAAGAAAAGTCTAGAAGAGTCCATACTTAGAGTCTGAGAAAAGAAAAACGAATCAAAGAGTTTGATTAGAAAGTGGCTCTAGAAAAATAGAAAGAAGATTAGAAGCTAAGTACAAAATGGAAATGAATCTCTAGTTGTCAGAAGAAGAAAGAGAAAAATGAGCATAAGTGAGTAAAAGGATCTTGGTTTTAAGGATCTTAATGGGGAAACACAAAGGGTAGTTTGGTAGACTTAGGCATTTTTGGGCGGGAATCATTAGTGGTAAGTAAGACACTATATGCATTAATTGTTTGACTCCACCTCGCTTTTGCATAATGTCTTGCACTACTTTTTGAGAGAAACAACAATAAATATGATTGAAACCTTCTCTTTCAACACTTCTTCTTATCATTAGCCGTTCTCTTCCCAAGCCAAATGGATTAAATGCTTTGCCCATAAGTATATAACGCACATAAAAGCTTAATTGAATGTTAATGAGATTGGTTGAGGAAGTGACTTGTGGATGCCTAGTCTAGATTCCTAAAAACGGTTTCGTAATGAATATGGTGAAGTACGATGAGTCTTTTTTCATCCATGTACTAGTTTACTTCTCTTTAAGACATTGAGCAAAAGGCATTTCTTTCTATTGTGGCTTTGTGTTCCCACTTTCAAACTTCTCTTCCGGGATTGTCCTTGTTTGTTTGCTTGAGGACAAGCAAATGGCAAGTCCGCGAGAGTTGATGTGTACATAATTCAACGCATGTTTAACATCATTTAGTATGTGTTTTAGTTGCATTTAGGGTGTACATAATGCATTTTAGTGTCAACATCCATTTAGTTAAAGTTTAGACTCTAGTCCTCGGATTTGTTGCATTTGCATGCATATCTTTGCATTTGTAGGTGAACTTTTGGAGTGGATTTATGATGAGCTAAATGGATGGATTCAAGATGGATTTGAGGCTAAGAATCAATGGAAAGAAGTTCTAATTTCATATGGGAAGTGTGAAAGCAAAGGAGCTATCATAGGAGCAAAGAAGAGGCTAAAATTTGTCGAATGCATGTGGCTATCGACCCCGTGGTCGATAATGGCATGCATGGGATCAGTAGCCGCATGTGTTAAACAATTTTCTACCAATGCATGCGACGATTGACCAGCATGGTCGATTGGCGCATGCACAAGGTCGATAGCGGCATGCACAAGGTCGATAACGGCATGCGTTTGACAGTTTTTCACTTTACGGCACCCTTTTACATCCTAACATGTATAAATACTCTTCTTAGCCTCCAAGAACACAACCAACACTTCTCTGATCAACTTTTCAAAATTTTCTTTCATGCTTTCAAATTTAGCTCTTGATCTTTAAGATCAAGAGTCTCTCTTTATATTTATGAATCTTGAATCTTTTATCTATCTACTTATGTTTATGTTTCTCATCTCTACTCTCTTCTCTTCCATGATTTGTGAGTAGGCTCTTTAGATAGATCTTGGGTGTTTGAGATTTTGCTAGATAGGAGTGTAATGATGGTGTTAGGGATAGTTTATCTTTAGTATCTAATGGATTATGAGGCGTTAATGCTTGATTTGAATGAATCTTAAAGTGTATGCATTTCACGTTCGAGAGGTGTTCGATGAAATGCCTAGGAGAACCTAATTAATGTAAACTTAGCTTAGCCAATGAGAGGTGATTTCTAGGGAGTTCAGTGACTAAGTGGACTTATTCTTAATGATTCTTATTGATTTTTCATTCACAATAAGCGAGAGTTGAGTGATTGATTCATATAGGAAATGGTTTACTACCATGAGAGTGGAGTAAGCTATAGATGTCTTTGGTCATAGAATTTCTCTTAATATCTTGAACTAACACCACCTTTACCATCTTACTAGTGTCTTCAGTTATATTCACACTTGATCCATCACTTTACTTGTCTTTAATTTTCGCTCTTGCATTTTAGTTTCATGCTTGTTTCTTTTGCTTAATATATTTTCTTGTGTTGCTTTGTCTATCTTGTTTATGTTATTGCTTTTACTTTGAATTTCTTAGTAGATTGTTAGGAACCCAAACCTTCTCAATTTGCTTAGATTAGGAGAGATTGTGAATTCTCAAAGTTTAGACTATTCTACCTTGACGCGCTCCTTGTGGTTCGACCCCTAAGTACTACAAGAACATAGCCGTATACTTGAAGTATTGTGTGATTGTTACGAAACGGGCTTATATAAATATTAAAGCTTCGTTGTTTACGCAACAAGTTTTTGGCGGCGTTGCTGGAGAGCCAATATAGCTAGTTCTAGTTTACCTTTGAGATTTCAATTCGTTTTAAAACTAAGCTTTTATTTTTAAATATTGAATTAATCACTTTGCTTTTGTGTTTGTTATTTTGCTTTGTGAGATAATGAATCCAAGGGGTCAAATAGGTTTTTGAATGTGCAAAGAATGAACTTGGGCATGGAAGAACCAAGAATGGGTATGAGGAATGGAAATGATGATGGTTATGTCATGGAAATGTTCTACTTTCAAGAGGACCGTGCGCTTCAAGAGCTAATCGAGGATTTTGACAAGCCATTCACCAATCCTAAAAGAATGGGTATAAGAGGTCCTCAACACAACCTTCCTCACTTTGAAATCAAGACACGTTTGATTGGATTGGTACAAAGCTTGCGATATTGTGCCCTACATGAGGAAGATCCAATTGAACACCTCTACAATTTTGAGCGATTTTGTGAGACTTCACGAGCATTTAGGAATGCTCGCTCTTTTCCCATTCCCCTTGGAAGATAAAGCTTCTCAATGGGAGAGAAGTGTTAAAAGCTCAACAATAACCACATGAGATGAATGCAAGAAGCGATTTCTTGTAAGATTCTACACTCGCAAGAGGACTACCAAGTTTAGAAATGACATTGCCTCTTTCAAGCAAGGATTAGATGAGGTATTTGGAGAAGCGTGGGAGAGATTTGATGGTTATGTGAGGAGTTGCCCATATCATGGATTCAAAAAAGGTAGCCTTCTACAAACTTTTCATCGAGGAGTCCATGGACTATTTAGGCTTGAAAGTAATGGGAATTTAGCTAGCTTATCAACCGAACAAGGTGAGAAGTTAGTCAAAAATTTGGCAAGAAACTATCATGAAGAAAATGCTATGAGAACCATTCTAGAAGGGACGATAAACGCTATGAGGAGACTAATGCTAAGATTAAAAAACTTTCAAAAGTTTGTGAACAAGCGATGATGCATCCAAAAGAGAAATATTCAACTAGAAAAGCTCCTAGAGACCAACAAGAGGAGGTTAATTTTGTTCAAGAAGTATACCACGAAGAATCTTCACCAAGAAGGGTACGTGAAGAGAAACCTTCTATCGAACAAACTCAAACTAAAGAAGATGAGATTAAAGCCATATTGAAGAAGATTTTGGTTAGGGAAGAAGATTTCAAAAGGGGGATACTTGAAAAATTGGAGATGACCAACCGTAGGCTTAACAAAAATTTCATTAAGTTGAATGAAAGTTATGAATCTCTTGCCTCTTATGTAAAGGATTTAGAATACAAGTTAGCGGAGCAAGCTTCTAAGTCAGAATCTCAAGAAGGAAAACTTCCCGGAATGTGTGAAGTAAATCCTGAGGAGTTTTTTCAAGTCATAGCATTGAGAATTGGAAAGAAATTGCCACCAAGGACTTATGAGGAGAAGCGTAAGGAGGATGAGAAGCAATTTGAAGAGGTTTCTACGAAGGAAGAGCTTCAAGAGGAAAACCAAGAGGAGAAAATTCCTAAAGAACCTAAAGGAAATCCGATTCAACAAGAGAAAGCTACAATGATTGTAGCTCCTCCAGGTCAAAGAAGGGAGAAAAAGAAAGAACCATTCAACACCGACATTCCCATTGATGAATTGAACCTACCATTTCCCGGACGTTTCAAGAACAAATTCTTGAAGCAAAATATAAGAAGATCAAGGATCAAATGGGAGGCCTCATGGTTATTATACCATTTATGGATTGGTGTCAAGATCAATCAGTAGTCAACAAGGTTTTGTAGGATATAGTCACCAAAAGAAAGAGGATCAACACTTTGATGATGATGATGGACCAAGAGGGTAGTGAATTTACTCAAGACAAAATGCAAAGCGAAAAAACTTTAGAACCAAAAGCAATTCCCAGGAAAGGTGATTCCGAAAAATCCACAAAACCTTGCTCATCTAGTGAGATAGTTGCAAAAAATGCTTTATGTGATGCCAAGACTAAGGATGATGTGGTTTCATGTGAGAAGACGAAGAATGAGAAGTCTAAGGATGTGAAGCAAAGCTCAATTCCCATTATGCTTGTAGATTCTTCATCAAAGACAAAAATTCCTTGTGTAATCCCAAGCGTGATAAAGGACCTTGATGAAAAGAAAGTGCCTCTCAACCCCACTCAATTTCCTACTATGACTTTAACTCCAACAGAATATGTAGATGGTTTGAAAGATTATCAAGTGAAGTGCAAAGGTTTCCCAAAACCTTTTGAAAAAGTTAAAGTCATAGTGACTAAGGAGATGAAGGACAGAGGGAAAGAAGAGATTGATGCATTGATGAAGAAGATACTTGTCATTGAGTTACATGATCCGCCACTACAAGAAAACACGCAAATTGCGAGGGAAGATTTCCTAGCAATTTCCTCGCAAATCATCGTTTGCGAGGAAAATAAATCGGTCGTTGATTGTTAGTCGCAAACTGATGCAACCCAAGATATATGAAACTGGAAAACAGAACCTTTCAGAACTGCATTTAGAACAAGATCTGCGAAAGACCTAAGTCGAATTCGATGGTTTGGGAAGAATAAAGGGATAGATGTTTCAGATCTAGAGAATTAACTCTTTATTTGATGCAGAAACAAGTTTCGCTTTGAGAGAATTAACTCTATCAGCAATCAGTTTATTCAAAGAAGAACAGGGATTCACTTTTAGTTGCAAAAGAGAGAAAACCTGAAA
>OVAN01014153.1:0-11575 GCA_900406275.1 Anastatica hierochuntica | reverse complement strand
GGAGCAAAAGGCCATCAAAACTGCCCAAGGGAGCTCCCATCAACCATCTGGCCGATGGCCAGCAACCTTGGGTGGATGGCCAACAACCCATAAAGAAAATGGAGCTTCCTCCTCTGTAGGTTGCCAGCCATCGACCTTGGGTAGGCTCCCATCGACCAAATGGGTCGATGGCTGACAACGTGGCCGCAAATACCCTTCGTTTTAGGGTTTCTTCCACTCCATGTTTAGTTTAAATAGACCTCTAAGCTTCAAGAACAAAAAGAACATATCTATCTTACTTTTCTACATTTCTAAAGACTATTTGGAAGATCAAAACTTTGTAATAACATTTGCTTTTGTTTTAAAAGATCTTTGGGTCTCTTCTCTAATCTCTCTCTTCTTAGATATATTCTTCTAAACTATGGAAGCTCAAAGACCATTTCTATATCTTTAGATTTCCATGAAGTTTAGTGTGTAGATCTCCTTTTGGATTTTGAGATATGGTAGGCTAGGGTTAGATCTAAGATTGTAATAGACTACTAGACTAGGTTTTGGCATAGATTCTTGCTAGATCTTGTTTTGTTCTCAAACTTAAGATTCCTTGCTAATCGACGCCTACAACGTGTTCGATGAAATGCTTGAGTGAACAAGGTTTAGGTTTCTCATCTTGGGTTGCGAGAGTAGTTTTCCTGAAGGGATTCCAAGATGCTAGATGGTTATAAGGGCTTGAGATACACTATCACATACTTGCTTAAATAGGTAAAATCCGAGAGGTTAGCTTTGTAGTGGGTATAGGTGAATAGACCTCCGTCATGAGAGTGTGTTGGTCGATAATTGAGGGATCCTTGACCGGGGAATAGCTTTAACCGTTCAATAAAGTCTTAGGAAAGTCTTTACTCGCTTAGATTGAACCCGGACCAATTACCACTATCTTGAGATCCTCTTTTCTCGTCTTGCTTACAAGTTATTTACTTTATGCTTTGTTTATTGCCTTTACTTATTGTCTTTTCATTTATGCACTTTTTTATGATTGCTACCTTGCTATGGATAGATCTAGTAGAGAGTTGTGACACCTCTTACTAGATTGCTCCCTAGACTAGTTTTTCTAGTGTCATTCTCTTTGTTTAAGCTCTTCTAAACTATTCAATCCTTGGACGATACCTTTCTTACTACAACTAGACCCCGTCAATCTTGCGGGCTAGGAGCGGTTGTTAGGTCTTTATAAATTTCTAAACTTCGATCGAAAACCTTTTTGCTCAACACCCTTCCAGACTGATCCATCTGTACTACAGTCAGGCTCGAGACTTTAAACAAGTGCTGAGTGGGAGGCAACCCACTAGGTAGTTTTATTTTTCATTTTAGCTAGATTTGTAGTGTTTTTGTTTTTGTGTTTTGGCTTTTGGTTCTTTTGACGTTTTTCATGTTTTTAGCTTTTGAATTGCATAAAACAGGTGCCCGAACAGAAGGACAGGGATCGATTGATCCCTGACCAATTTACGTCTCAATATAGAAGGACAAGGATCGATCGATCCTTGTCCCAGGATCGATCGATCCTTATACCGATTACACAACATATTAACGCGACTTCATGTATGTTCTCTCATAATCCTCTTTCACACAAAATAAAAAAATCCTCCTAAATCTCGTTTTTGCTCAAAACTTCATGGATCTGAGTGATTTTTGAGCCTAAACTCAAGAGATTTTTGTCCTATATCTTTCTTTCCGATCAGTTTTTGCAAATTCGGAGGTATGTGTTCGCAATCTCTACTAACAATATTTTCAAGTGAATTTGGGAGCTTTTGATTCCTTGAATTTTAATCGATGTATGGTGCTTGAATGATCTTATATACATGTTCTAAGATGTTTAGAAGTAGAATTACACCCGAATTTAGCATTTTGAGGATTGAATTTGGTGATTTTCTGATTTCGCATTTCGGACGCCATATTTTTGCGAGGATGCATGTTTCTTCATGATTTGCCTTGTTTATTTATGATTTTATACTTTTCTGGCATCTCTATAATTGATTACAACATGTTTTGATGATTGGTTGCGATAAATTTGTTTGATTCCACTTGGACTTAAAATGCAAAACGAAAATTGGAAAAATTGATGTTGTTCTTGCTTTGTGAAATGATTTGATGCATATGTTTATGAGCTTGATTTCAACAGGAACATTGCTCTTTGAATTAGAGTGAATAATTTTTGTGTTTGCAACGTTTTGATTCGGATACTTATTTGGTTTCCAAGTGTTTGTTTTCACATGTTATGGATAGACGCAATATAGGAGAGGTTCCGAAGACGGGGAAGCCGTCTAGCTCCAATATAAATCAACGGTTTAAACGGAGCGATCTCACACATTTTTCCAACCCTCCCGTTACTAAGGTGCGCGACGAGTACGACTCGCAATTGTTGAAGGACTTGGGACACATCACTTTCCCAATGACCCGAGTCATTGATGTTGACCTCCTGGAGGCGTTTGGTATTCAGCGGGATTTCTACGATATTTTTGATAGGATGGGACTCTGAGGCTTGATGTAGCTTCAGGAGCATTTCTATCCCGAGCTCTGTTGAGAGTTTTTGGCCTCTACATGCCTTGTCTATTCGGATTTGGACAACCCAGTAGCGGACCAAGGCACATTCTCCTTTATTGTGCAGGGTTAGTTTCACTTTATGTCTCTCATGGACATAACTCGAGTTTTTGGTTTTGCGCAGGGCCGAGGTACTTATGTTCCTACTTCGCCGAGGTCTAGTGAGTTTTTGGACTATATTGCTGCTGCGAAATTTGTCTCTCGGAGCGCGAAGCAGTCGCGTATCCGCAGTCCTGTTCTTCGCCTCGCGGCCAAGGTTCTTAGCTCTCACATCTACGCCAAGTCTATTCAGGCTGTTGTGACCAACGACGAGTTGGGTTTTCTCTTTATTGGCATTAGAAATACATGGGATTTGGGAGCTCAGATCCGTTATATGGCGGCTACGGATCTGAACATGACTGCAGTAGTTGTTGAGAAGTTCGCCTTGTTCAAGGTGGTGGCTTCTGATAATAAGTCCTTTGTTGTGGGTGCTCTTTTACCCGTCTTCTGTGCTTTGTCATATTTGACTTTACTGGTCACCAGAGGGTGGAGTTCAGGCTCCTCGAGCAGGTGAAGATGTATCACGACGAGAGACCTCTCTATGCTTTCCTTGATGGAAAGCATCTCGTTGATTGCATCATTCTAGGTTCCTCTTGTAAGTATTCCATATACAGTTCGAGACCATTCATCTACCATTTCTAGGACCGCCAATAGAGATCTCTCTACATTGAGCTGCCATGCACATATTTGAAATCTCTTTCTGATTCACCGGGAGTTGAGTTTCTATCTCTTGCGGAGCGTCTTTGCCCCTGTCCCCCTTCTTTTAAGAAGGGTTCTTCAGGTCCTGGTGGAGACAATGATGCTGATTATGAGGCGCATATGACTCCACCTATTGCACCTACTGATCTCGAGATCGCGAAGCTGTTTTTGGAGGATTTCAGTGCCTATGAGCTCAACCCGCCACCGCCACCTGCTGCTTCAGCTACAGAGTTAAGACCTTGGACAGTTCAGAGTCATCAAAGGACGAGTTCTCTCATGCTGCGTTTTGCCAAAGGACTCTCTAGGATAGGGAGATTACTTTCTTGTTCTCCGCGCAGGTCTGTTCGTGAGGATGCTATCAGACGTAGAGCGCCACCGGTTCCTGCAGCTGTTGTAGATGATGTTGATGAGGAGATCGAGCGTGTGGAGTCTGACGAGCAGGATACTTAGGAGACTCGCGAAGCCCTCGCGCGAGAGGAGGCTAGACAGAGCGAGGAGCGCTACAAGAGGAGAGCAGACTACGCCTCCGGAGAAGCAGACAGGCGCCCTAGAGCCAGACCAGGACAGAGGCCTAACACTTCCTGAGCAGCTCAGTAGTTTCTCTTTCCTTTTTCTTTTCATTTTAGGTTTATTTTTCTTTTTTATTTGGAATTTTCTTGTTATTTGGTACTTACCCCTTCTTTAGGTTTGTTTCACACCGAGACGGTGTGAGATAAGTCTGGGGGAGGTTACTTATGCTTTTCTTTTTCTTTTGGTGTGATGTTTGAGTCATTTTTATGTTTTATTGAGTCAGTTTTATGGATTACTTATGCTTTATGATGATTTCAGACTATTATCTTTATGCATTGCACTTCATTTATATTCTTATTGACCATTTAATTTCAGCTTTTAGCTCAGGTAAACCGGAATAACTCATGACCAAACTCCCTACCAGAAATCGCTGGAACTCTGACTTTTTTCTGAAATGTTATTAACTCTATTTATCTGGCCTACTAATGAACTTAATTGCTTTGATCTAGAAACCTGAAATAAGGAAATCAAACCCATTATTCAAGATTACATCCCTCTTCTTCTACCATTATTTTTCGGTAATCCTGAGTGACCAGATTCATCTTTAGTCTGGCACCACACCCTCATCTTATCTCCTTGAATCTCCATGCATTTCTTTTTGCTCTTATATGCACACATGTGTTAAAACAATGGAGAGAATAGAGGGTAGACATGATAATTCTAATTACTTAGGCAGGATTCAACAATTTAGGTGATTTAGACACGGTCTTAAGTGTCTGATTTCTCGGTGTTGGGTGTTTTATAGGTGTATATTAAAAAAAACGAAAATTCATTTTTATTTTTTCATATCTGGTTTAGAAATTAGCATTTGCATATTATTTTGTTGTTTGAATGCACCCTTGAGAGTGCACGTATTTGGTTTACTTTTGCTTGGTGGTTTGTATTCGGGTAGTTAGGGGACGTGGATATCAATATACTCTTCCTCTTCTGCGATTTTGCATAATGTTTTGAATCCTGGCGTAGATTTGATACCCCAAAACACTCTAAGCCTCACCACTAAAAGCCTTCATTACCAAGCTCGAATTCCTGATTACGAGTTCTTTGGTGAAGAGGTTTCACGCTTATTTTGAATGAATGTAGAGAGTTATTAACATGAATGTTGAGCTTGTAGGTTCAGATTTTGGAGTACGGACGGGCTTGGGAAGTCATGCAAAAATTCTTGGGGAGAATGTTCTAACTGTTCTGTGTCTAAGTGGTCAGCGAAAGTATTGTAGAGTAAGGTCTACTGATAGCATAAGGTCCATTCGTTTTTCAAACTTCTTTTCCCATAGGCTTGATCTTCATTTCCTTTACTTTAGGACAAGCAAAGGTTCAAGTCTGGGGGATTTGATGTATTAGTATTTTATGGGTTTTTATTACAGTTTTTAGTCGAGAAATATGATGTTTACTATGTATTTGGCTCTCTTTGGAGCGGTTTTGTGTTCTTTAGTGTTTTCACAGGTATCGAGCTTGAATGTGCGAAAAGATCGTATTTTGGACGGATCTCAAGCATCAAAGGAATTGTTTGTGAAGAGAAGAAATATCCTGGCAGAAGGACAGGGATCGATCGATCCCTGTCCAGGATCGATCGATCACTGTCTCATTTTCACAGACCAATTTTACAAAACCAAACCAACTTATCGGGAATCGGATTACATATCAAAGACCTAAACTCGTGTTTTTAGATTAATTATGATGTTTTTATGACTTTGGGAGCTAAGAGAGAGACTTGTAACCTTTGGGAGAAGAATCATCTTCCGTACTTCGAATCTTAGAAGCTTTATGAACCCATACTCTCTATTTTTGATCAATACAATCATCTCTCTCTCTCTCATTTTATTTGTGTTTGTTCTCTGATCATGAGCGAGTAGTTTATTTGTTGGCTATAGGTTTCTCACATAGGGATTACATGAATTGTTGACATAAAATTGTTTGATTAGGGATTTAATCAATTGGGTCTTCATCTAGGATTGTTCGTAATGTTGAAATTAACTTAATCATTTAGTCTATGATCTTAGGTTGTTTAACGCCTGGAAAGTATTCGATTAAATGCCTGAATGAATCCTAAATGAGTAATTTATCTTAAGCCAGTGGAAGTTGATGTTTAAGTCAAATGTGAACCTATCAAACCTGTTTAGAATGCATAATTAGAATCCAAGAGTCAAGGAAAGTTAGTCTCAAGGTTTCTAATACATAGGGAATTAATACTACAGAAGTAGATTAATTCGATAATCGTGTTTGAGTTCAAGACGGTTTAAAACTTGTTCCCTGATCAGCAACTCGAATCAACAATTAAATGTTTTTTCTTGAGAAAACCCACTAATGAAAAGTAATTAGATCCCACTGTCATTTGTTTGCTTACTTGCTTCTTTATTTTCAAATTATTGCATCTCTACCAAATCATCCTTTTTGTTTTAGCCCGCGTTTGATCTGAAATTTTACCTGCTACCTTTGGTCTATGTGGATTCAATCCTGAACCACTACAACATACTTATCTGTTCGCTTGGAGTGTTTTCTCGAGCGAAAATTGAGCTATAAATACTCCCTCGAAGAGATCGCACACTCAAGATTCTAGGGAGTGGTGATGGAGATCCTGGATCACTCTTGCTGATCGTGGCTGAATCGTAACTTTGCTAGACTTGTTGTGATTACTGAAGGTTTTATCTAATGTCAACTCTGTTCTTAGTTGATCACCATTGTTCTAAGTTGCCAATCGTCTCAGAAAGCAAAAGTAAGTTTCCAAGTTTTCAAACCTCTTCTATGTTCTTCATTTTCTTAGCTCGAGGATGAGCTAGAAGCTAAGTCTGGGGGAGTTGGTAACACTATGATTTTTTTTTACCAATTTTCGTTACGATTTTAATATTTTTTCTTGGTGTTTTTATGCAATTCTCAACAATTAGAAGTATCTTTCATATATTTGTGGTATTTGAAGTCATTTCAGGCCAATCAATGTATTATGGAGCATTGTGGAGCAAAATGAATCAATGTCAATTTCTGGACAGTTTCCGAGCATCATAAGTATCATCCATGATGAAGGCTTTTACCTTAATGTATTTCAATGAAACTTGGATAAGAGTTAGGTATTCGAGTTAGCTTTCATATCAAAGTCGTTTCACATCATTTGGAGTAGTGTAAAAAGAATTACACCAATTATACTGAAGACTGGTCCAGGTGTCTCGTATATGAAGGGTGCAGAGAATGGCCAAAACAAAAGGAAAACCATTTGAGTTTCGAACCAGACAATCTCCAGAGTCAAGTGTCTCTAATCCAAGCCTTTTAAAGCCCCAGAGCTCAACTCAAGAGCCCTTTACACGAAGCTTAACATTTGGAGGCCTTAAGGCCCGATTTTACACATTTGACCCAATAATGAAGTTGTACTATAAATAGTTGCTTTTAGCTTTTTTTGAAGAGAGTTGTTTACGGTTTAGATCAAATAAGTAGCTAAGAAGGCAGGAACAACACCATTTGGGGTCGTGCCCCTTGTTAGCCTCCAAAGGATCCATCTTATCTCAATACATCCATCTTTTTCATTATTCTGTTTTGTCTATCTTTCTCCCTTTGATTTGATATGAATGCTTGCTTCCACTATTGATTTTGTATTTACATATCTTTCATCTATTAGTTTGCATGTTAGACAGAAGATTACAAGTAGTCAATGAGTTTACTTGAATAAGATTACTAAACGACTATGTTTTATATGTAACGCTATTATCTCTGCTTGAACAATAAAGCTATTTGCTTCCTAGGCCTGTTAGCGAGTAGATCTAAAGTAGTTTGCATGCCAAAAGATTGACATACTACTGGTACTAGTATTTGATGAGCCATTATAAGTAGTCAAGGAAAGTGGATCTACTAAGAATCGTGAACAAACATCCTTGATCAATTTAATGCGTGTTTACTCTCTACAAGGCCTTCCAAAAGTTAACGATTTTAAGTTAATCCACTTTTGTATCCTACTTAGAAAGGCTCACCAAATACTAGTTCCAACGGTAAGTCAAGGTTTTGAAATGGATACCACTATAGATCTATTAACGTACCAGCTTTCGTAGGAGAATAGCGTTAACGAATGTGTAAAGGTGATAAAGTTATTGATAAAACCTAATCGACTAGTAATCCTATTAAATTAAGCTCATTGACTCTTTGTAATCTATTGTATAACATGCAAACTAATATATTAAAAACATGTGAACACGAAATCAATCATGGCAGCAAGCATTCAAATCAAATCAAAGGGAGAAGGATAGATAAAAGCGAATGATGAAAAAAATATGGATGTATTGAGAAGAGATAGATCGTTAGGAAGCTACAAAGGGCAAGACCCCAAAGGTTTTTTCCCTGCCTCGTAGGGCACTTATTAGATCTAAAACCTAAATAACTCTCTTGAAGACAAAAGCAAAAAATAACTACTTATAGTACATTTCCTCGTTAGGTCAAAAGAGTGAAACCGAGCCTTTAAGGCCTCTAAATGTTGTGCTTCATGTAAAGAAGTCTTGAGTTGTGTTCTTGGGAATAAAAAGTCTTGGAATAGATCCTTTTGTTTTGACCTTTTTGCGCATCCTTCATCTGCGAGACAGCTGGATCAGTCATCGGTAAAATTGGTGTAACTATTTGTGCAATGCTCTGAATGATGCGAGACCGCCTTTATATGAAAGATAATTCAATTCTCTAGCTTCTTTCCAAAGTTTATCAAAATCCATTGAAGGAAAGGTCTTCATCTCAGATAATAATTCTGATGCTCGGAAACTGTCCAGAAACTGACTTTGCTCCAATTAACTCCACAAAGCTCCAAATATCATTGGTTGACCTGAAATGATTTTAAATACTACAAATAGAAGAAAAATATTTCTAATCTTCGAGAATTTTATTAAAGAATCAATAAAACATACTAAAATCTAAAGGAAAAGTGGTAAGATAATGGTGTTATCAACTCCCCCGAACGTAGTTTCTAGCTCGTCCTAGAACTTAGAAAACGAAGAATTGAGAAGAAGTTTGAAAACTTTGAAAATTACCTGGACTTTCTGAAATTATTAGTGACTTTAACTGTCGAAATCCAATAAAACACCAGAGTCAACATGAAATAAAACCCTCAGTATAATAACTATAAGTCTAGCAACGTTCCCAATTTAGCCACAATCAACATGAGTGACCCAAGGTCTCCATCATCACTCCTAATATTTATAGCGTGCGGTCTTTTCGAGGGAATATCGATCAAAGAAAACATAGACTTAACTCAATCAAGATCCTAACATTTTACAGCCCATAATCGATTCTTTTCCTCTTCCTTATTCACTTTTTAAATGCTTTTTAGAGGCCGACTTTTCTACTTTTCTAGGGTATAATTTTATTTTTTCTAACAGCCTCTGAAAATCAATTTATTCCTACTTTTCTAGGGCATCTTTTTATTCTATCGATCTCTTTATTTATTATTTATTTTTTTCTTTTTAAGCACGTTTTGACTTATTAACCCTTTCATGGCCTTACATCCAAAATCCATCAAATATAAGCATCTTTTTGAGGATTTTTATTAAAAGGAAAGAGGGGAACCGTAGACTTGTTTTTTTGAATCTGAAGAGAATTATGATTCAATGCATACCAAGCCCCAAGAAAAGAAAATTAAGTTCATTAAGTGTTGAGTGGTTTAGGCTTACCCAGATATTAAGTGATATGGTGCCTTGGTTAGGTGCCCCACCTGAGCTTTCCCGAATGACTAAACTGCAGTCAAGCATTGACACTACGGACAATAGTCCATAGAGCTTGAGAATTGGTTAGTATCTCATAATGGTTTCTCAACATTAATATATTAATATTTTGAAAGAATTTAATTATATGATTAAATTTTAATATTTAAAAAAACGTACCCAATTAAGAGATGACAAATGGCGCAATAGTTTCCCATTTTTTTTTTTTGAGAGTTTCTCAATTGAGAAACTATGGAGAGAGTTTCTCAACTTTTTGTCTCCCTCTCTCATACTTTTTATTATTTTATTAATTGTTTTGGTGAGATACTATAATGAGAAACTACCAATGCAAGTGTTGGTAATCACTTGGTTAATTCAAAGTCAATCTCGTTTCCAGACTTTTTTGACTCAATAAAAACGTTTTTGATAGGAAAATTATGAAAACGACTCAAAAATCACGAAAAGGAATCAAAAACAAAGAAAAAGAAGCATTAGTAACAATAAGAATCCCCCAGACTTAACTTACACCGTCCCTGTGTAAAATCAAGTAAAGAAGGTACTGAAAACTAACGTAAAAGAGAGAGAATAGTTACTAGGCTACTGGTCGAAAATATGGAGAGTTAGACCGCCATTTTTAATGCTTCGGTGAACCGAAATGAAGAACAGTGGTCCATTTTTGCAATCCGGGAAGACTTCTCCGACAAAACTGAAAACTTACTACAAAATAGCAAATTTTGTTAATAAAAATGAATTATAAAGGCTGAAGTTCATATTAATATTGTTGTGGCCGAATTTTGTCTCTTCGGAATGCTTGGTCTGGCTCATCTTGTTTTTCTTGAGAAACACCTTATTCATATGCTACTAAGTCGTAAATTTTCTGTTTGGCATATTGGTTCACTTGGCGGATCTTGGTTTGCTCTTGGTCAAACTTTTCTTCGGTTTCTAGCCAATCTGGTGCTCCAAAGTGAAGTATGAGCGCTTTCAAATGTGCTTGGATTGTTCTTCATAAAATTTCCACTTTATCAAGGTGTTTTCAGCGGTAGGACTTAGTTCAACTCCTGGATATGAGTTTCAGAGAAACCAAATTCCTCGGTTTTGTGTCTCGTTGAGCCAAAAGTCGATGAATATCTTTACCAGCCTCTTTCTCATGTTTTTTTGAAGGTATTTAATGATGTTCAGCTGCTGTTGAAGTTCGTTTGGCTTAGATGACTCTTTAGATGCTTTGGTTGTGGTCTTTGTTCCTTTGATCACATTTTTGAGCCTTGGAATGTGAATGAGGAATGGCTCTGCCTTGACTGGATTACTCATAACTTCAAAATAATCTTCATTCTGAACACAATACTTCTTCGCATGAATTAAAACTAAAGTTCTCTCTTAGAGTTCCTTTGAAGTCTAAATTCTCGCAATTTTTGCTCCATAGACTCGCCTTTTTGTTTAAGGGTCTTTGAGGGGGTTTTAAAGCTTTAGAATGCCCCTTAGATCCTCTGTGAGGTTTTGAAAAACTTGGTTGATTCCATTTTTGGCGCCAATAAAATGGCTAAGATGCAAAAATTTGTTCGGTTTAGGTTCCTTGTAGCTTCAAGTGTGTATCCTTGTGTTCTTGACGTTCCAATCATGAAAATCACCATAAAATTGTACATAAATGTTAAATTTACTATGTTACCTCGATAAATTTGAGTTTATGCATGATCCGACCAAGAAAATGTGAAAATTGGACGTTTCGCAATGTTTTTCTCGGAAAAAACATGTCCGGATGGGGAACGGGATGGTTGTGTCAAAAATGGTCATCTCGGAATCAACGTCCAAGATCGCATCGCTAATCGGACTTACTCGGAAACACGATCAACAGCTAGACTCACCGCCGTCAAGACTTAACGTCTTCTAGACTTACCTCTGTCTTGACTGGTCATCGTCTAGACTTAACTATCATTCAACAAAGGCTGTCCGTCCGCGAACAACTAAAAAGCCTGAATGCTAAAGTTAACATCTAAGATTTACGAATAAACTCTTGGAAGACCTCGCAATGATACGAAACCTCCGTG
>OVAN01014151.1:0-12261 GCA_900406275.1 Anastatica hierochuntica | reverse complement strand
TAGAAATTGATTCTCTATAAATAGAGGGTTATGGTCCCTAAGGCAACCCTAACACAAAATACAGAAACTCTCTGTATCCCCATCACCAGAGAACTAAAGTCATCCAGGGTTTGCTTTGGAAAATCTATTCCCTAATTCATTCAGATCTCTAAGCATGGATTCATCAGGTACGCTTCCGCTTTCGTTCTTATTAATTAGAAACTGATATGGATTATGGTTTATAGATTGAATAAATCTAACAGAACATAGATAGCTGATATGGTAAATGTTCGTTTTTCTGGAGTTTTTTTGCAAAAGGATAGAGAACATGGATCAATATATGGCTTATTGCATCTGAATCAAAAAGAGTCAACCGCCTGCGGCTATTCCATGCCTTCAAAAAACGTTACTTCTTGGAGAGTTAATGAATCTTTTCAAATAAGTCATTACTCATTATTTTTATCCGATAGTTAATTTAGATAAATCTTGACGATCCATGTCAATGTAAATACTAAAAAGGTCGTTGAAGAAAAAAACGCCGTTCTCTCTCTAAACCTCTCCCTTATCTCCAAAAACAAACTTCTTCGTGCCTCTCCGCCGGCTCCGGTGGCTTTCACCACCGCCGGGGCTGGGCTTCCTCTTCCCTCCTCTCTCCTTTTTCGTTTGCTTCTCCTCTATTGGCTCTGCGTCCCTTCGATATGCTCTCCTCTCTGCATTGTTTAGCTTCTCTCCTTAGATCCGGCCGGTAGTGTGGCGAGTTGGTGATCCTCGGCGGAGCGGCGGTGAGTTGAGGCGGTTCATGTGGAGGAGGTGTCGGCTTTTAGGACGGATCTCAATCCCGACGTTTTTCCTTCTTATCTATATTTGTTAGATCTACCATTGTCGGCTTTGTTTTCCAAGGGACGGCGGCGCATGGAGGATTAGTCTCCTCTCTCCAGACTCTCTTCGTGTCTCTGGTTGGAAGTGGACTTTTGTGTCGCGTGCTCTTCTCTCTGTTTTGGAGTCTCGGCGGTGGAGACGCACCTGATGCCTCTCAAGGAAGGCTTCTGCTCTTTTAGTGTTGGAGGCGCGTCGCGACTGAGGGACTGCTTACGAGTGTCAGCGGTTATCTCATCGTTTGTATGTGTGTGGTTGTTGTCGCCAGCGTAAACGTTTTGGGTCGTCGACGGCTCAACCGATGGTTAGTTGTTTCGGTAATCTCCTTTGTTTGATTGATTCTTTCTCGGCTTTGTTGTTTGACATTTTCGATAGGAGCTTTTCGCGAATCTCCCCTTCAGTTTTCTCTGGTTCTACCCGCGGCTGCTAGTCTCTATTTCGTCAGCAGTGTATTGGCTTGTTGGTGAGAGAAGATTCATCTTCTAGTTCTCAGATTTTGAAGTGTGTAGTGATAATTTGATTTCGGTGGTCATACGAGTTCAGGGCGTCACTTTTCGCGACACACTAAGGTGTCTCCCTCCCAAGGTTGTTAGTTTGCTCACTTGATCATTAACGGCGTGTCTGACCCTTATCTTCTCTTTTGGGACTTTGAGTTTCCCCTTCAGCGAAGCGGTCTCTTTCCCATCCCGTTTTTTGGTTTCAGTTTGTGGTTGCATCAGGTAGTAGTAGCTTGGATGCTTTTAGATCTTGTTCTTAAGAGTTTTAGGAATTCACTGGGTTCGTGCCTTGAGCGTCGTCGATCTTCGCTGGGTTCGTGCTTACAGGTGTCGCCAGTCTCTGCTGGTTTCGTGCTGCTGAGCGTCGTCGGGAGACTAGGGTTCATACTTAAAAGCATCGTCGGAAGATTAGGATTCATACTCTATGGTGTCGTCGGAATTTCTAGCCGCCTTCGCGGATGTTGATCTCTTTTTTAGCATTGAAAGTGTTTACCAGTTTCAATTCTAATGTCTTAGTTTCTTAATGGCTTTTTATTCTTTTTGGGTCTTAAGAAACTTATTGCTTTTTTTGTCGGCAATCCGGGTCACATCGAGCCGACCCGGTAGCCCTTAACCCCATTCTATGGAATCCGGATCACAGACCGATCCGGTAGTCTTTAAACCCCACAGACGGAGTATATTCGCACACACGCAAAACCTGGAATTTGAACACACCACCCAAGATTTACATGAGATACCTACTGCCCACTGGACTAAAGTAGCTTCTCAAGAAACTTATTGCTTTAATTAGCATTTGTACAACTCTTTCATTTTAATTAATGAAAATTTACATTTTATCAATAAAAAAATCGTTGAATTTACTATTTAGTTTGTATATATCGCATTCCAATATGATTTTTTCCATTGATATTAGCTCAAACCATTTTTCTTCGATTGTTTTTTGAGTGGGATTGATTATAATATTTTTAACTAAACCTTAACTTGATCCCTCATTCTCCCTTTTCCTCGACGATGCAATTTATATCATGAGAAGTAGGTATATGCATATGAATATAATACAGAGAACTCACAAAAGAAGGAGTACAAAACACACAAGAAAATTCTTCAAATACAAGACTAATAACTACTTGAAACTTATACATAGAACGATTAACTCCAAACCGAAGAAAGACTCAACAGTTTCTACGCTTAGTCAAACCAATGATCTTGACAAGCCACACTGACTTGTATGAAGCAATGACTTGTGCTATTGTCAATCTAAGAATCAATCTAGGCTCATAACCTACTATCACTGCTTTCCAATTCAACACTTGCTCCTCTTCTTCGTCTTCCTTCTCAGTACGTGGCTATGTCGGTGGGGCATCAGTCCCAAGACAACTTTCCTCGAGAGGAAGGCCACAAAGTCCCGCATTCCCTTTAAAACATGATTTAGGTTGCCATGTATTATGTGTTCCTTGTGGTATTTCACCTTTGAGTTGGTTGTGAGACACATTTACATAAGCCAAAAACGAGAGAGCCCCCAATCTATTAGGAATAGTCCCTGAAAGTTGGTTTCTTGACAAATCTAATGACTCGAGCTTCACAAGATTTCCAAAAGACAGAGAAATATAGCCTGTAAAGACGTTGTTAAATAAGTCGAGTACAGTCCTATCAAGAGACTGATAGATTCAGGAATATGTCCTTGAAGTTAATTTCCAAAAAAATCAATGGCACTAAAGAAAGTGAGGACATTCGCTTGCTCCATGTTTAGACCTTAGTATTGTAAGTCTATATGATTCGTATACCCATAGACACTCTACGCCGTCGTAGTATCTCTCTCGTATTGCATATATAGACCGCCATATTCATTCATTGTGAGAGATGATGATTTCCAATTGATAAAGTAATCTGGTCACAAGCTCCCATTAAACTTGTTATCAGATATCTCAAAAATCAGCAGCTCAAAAAATATGGATAATTTCTAAATTCGAGTCTATCTTTAACTCTACAGAAGATTTCCATTATTCAATTAAGGCAATCGTCCTTATCTCTAAGATTTGGATCGTAAAAGGAAACATTACCCTCGCTTTGGCTACGGCCATGGAGAGGGACCGTGGCTATGGCCATGGCAAGGGACCGTGGTCTTGGCTTAAACCTTGGATCCCACGATTACTAAGGAGGTTATTTATGTGCTCTTGGCCCAACTAAGGATGAACTCTAAGGGAATAAAATTACTCCCGAGACTCGTGGTATTTGACTTGGACATTAAGCGTGTTAACCTCGCTTATCCTCTCCCTCCACTTTTTCTTCGCTTAGATCACATGTCAGTAGTTTCATCTTTAAAGCCTCTCCTTCTGCCATTGGGTTGCGTTGATATGAGGTTTTTCGGGACTGAACCAGCAGTTGTGCCCCTCCTTGTTTCTGGTTTAAGATTAGAAGGCTTCGGTTCGGTTCCCGATGGGGGTTGAGCGCTAAGCAATTTGGCGGACGCGGGTAGGAATTTGGCTCACCCAGATAACATTGTTTTCTTCTTAAAGATAGATGTGCTTGTCGTTGTTGAAGCTCAGTCACAACAAAATGAAGATGGTGAATAATCGAAGAATCGGGGCACATATATGACGGAGAAATTGGTGGGCAATCGCGCTTACTCAGCCCAGCATCTGGTCCAAGGTTTCACCCTAAGTCAAACAGTAACAACCCTGGCAACCAAGGCTCAGCAGAAACTATTCCCGCCAATGCCACGAGGGAAGCACGGAAGCGATGGCTAAGTCGTGACCAACTCAAAGAACGGATCTACTCTTCAAATTCTAATACTAGAAAATGAATAGCATGGGCAACTGATGGACATAAGTTTATTCCCTTAGAGTCGAGTCTTAGCTTGACCAAGGATAGTAGGATTGGTCTAGCCAAGATCGTTTAAACCAAAGTTTGAGCCTTGCTCACGAGCTGAAGTCATGGTCTTAACCAAAACAAAGCGAAAACTCCTTAAAAATTTTAATCTTTCGAGATAATGCCTAAAAGGCTCCAAAAAAGAGGACATATTTCCTTCTGTTGAGATAAATACAAAATTGGAAGTTATCCATATATTTTTTTTTCAAAAATATGAAAATATCATATTAGATATTTCTAAAAGCTAAAGAAAGAACCATAATTAATCACTCAGGCACCTCCTTGTACTTTCTCTTACACAAAAGCTCTATTGTAGTCAAACATTTAATTTTAAATAAAGATTGATCTTCTACATTACTCTTTGTATTTTCAAATCTTTGTCTTCTTTCCCTTGAAGAACCATAAAAAAAATTCCCTAAATAATAAGTAAAACAAGATTTATTAATAAACAAATAAATTAAGAAATTTTTTTTACTAAAACCAAAAGAAAATATTTTCCAAGAAATATTTTTAGATTTTTCTAAATCCCTTATCAATTGCTATTTGATCATATAAACATTCAAGTAATCAAACGATTATTACTTGTAATCTTGGGTTTAGATGTCTAATGATGCAAGAGTAGTTTAATAATTCTTATAAAAAAAAAGAGTAGTTTAATAAAACACAAAACGACACTAGCATTATCATATCAACACAAAAAGCAAGTTATGAATAATAAAATAAAATGGAGAGATAACTCATTATTTTCTTAATATTATAACCTTCTCGATGATACCACAAACCAAACTGGTCCTTAGGCCATGTTCTTAGCTGACGTGGAATAAAAAAGGAAAAGAAAAAAAGCAATTAACGTAAGAGTCGGTTTTTTAAAGTTTTTAATTAAAAATCGATTCTTACGCTTGCTTATTCTTAGTTTTTTTTTGTCAGAACAATTTCATTTTTAGATCCGTTTCGGATTTGTTTCAGATCTGTTTTTTTTGTTTTTTAGTTTTTGGATCCGTTACGGATCCGTTTACGATTTTTCGGGTTTCAGATACATTTCAGATCCATTTAAAATATCCCGATCCGAACCCAAAATACCCGAAAATATACCCAAAATTATCTGAAACTAAAAGAATCGAACCAAAATCGAACGGGTAATTGAAAATATTTCAGGTTTCGAATCCGTTTCGGATCCGTTTCAGATTCGTTTTTTTGTTTTTTCAGTTTTTGGATCCGTTACGGATCCATTTACGATTTTTCGGGTTTCGGATCTGTTTCATATTTGTTTAAATTATCCCGATCCGAACCCAAGATACCCGAAAATATACCCAAAAATACCCGAAAATATCCGAATATATCCGAAACCGAAAAAACCGAACCGAAATCGAACGGGTAACCGAAAATATTTCGAATTTCGGATCCGTTTCGAATTCGTTTAAAATTTCAAAAACCGATATTTAGGAACCCCATTTGGGGTTCTTGCAATAATCACAAAAAATGCTAAGAACCCATTAGAGGTTCTTAACATTATTTTATTAATTTAAAAGTAGCAATAAACATGCTCTTATGTCTTGAAGACTTCAACATATCCTAAAGTGGCATTCAGTCACCTTTACAACAATAAAAGCCACACTTCACAACAGTAAAAGTGGCATATTTTTTTGGAATATGTTATTATTCTACCTTCAAAACTGTGAATGGAGTTTTAATGGGGCGAAAAGCCAACAACGGAGTCTCTCATCGCTCCATTCAGAGATGAAAGTTTTATTATGGGAGATGACAGAAATGCACAACCGAATAATAGACTGTCAGATATTCCAGACAGACTGTGCGGAGATTATAAGTATTACTCAAGGCCCGGATGGTTGGCGTACGCTAATTCAGGATTTCTAGCTTCTTCGTGGATTTCCCCCCAGGGTTTAGCTTGATTCTCATTCATCATACGATGAACACAAAAGCAGATAGTCTGACTCGAGGATCACGTTTTAATTTTCTTGAATTTACTTATGTAAACTCATGCCTCTCTATCCATCGGCTATAAATTTTTGGGTCACAATGAATGACATTCCGATGCATTTATGGGCAGAGGAAACGGTACGCACTGTGGGCCAGGCTATTGGTGAGGTCAAAGATTTTGATGAGGTCTCTGGATGTGTCTTGGTGACGCTGGATGGGTCTAAGCCGCTTATTTTCACAATGGTTGTACCATTCGAACATGGCGAGGAGATAACTGTAGGATTGAAGTATGACAAGTTATCGGGCTACTGTAAACAGTGTAACAGGCTGTCACATGATGTCTCGGTTTTCCCGGAGCTGCCAGTTAATCAGGTACATTGTGGTCAGCCTGCGATGGACCCAACAGAGTGGTATTCTTTGGGGGATGACAAGGTTCGTGATGGTACGCGAAGGTTATCGGTGAAAAGAGCTCTGGATTTAGAACTCACTGAGAACATGGATGGGAGAAATTTTTGTAAGAGTGGGAAACATATGGTGTCTATGAGTTCCCAAGAAAGGGGCAAAAGCTCTTATGCCGAGGTGGTGCAGCGCAGCTTTGATACTAATGGCGTACAGAGGCAGGCTCGTTCTAAGGGATACAAAGGGGGTCATTATCGGACTAATACCAAAGACACTCGGCCTAAGGTGGGCAACACGTCCTACGGACAGCAGCGACGCCAAACTTGGCCAAAACCGTTGTATTCTTTAGGCACAGGTTCCTCTCAAAAGGAGGCTCCAGCGACTGAAGACATATCCAGCGGCAACACATTGTTATCGGGGGAGCAGGCTACAGTGGATTCTAGCCTTGACAAAGGTAAGGATATTGCTGTTGGTGACGCTGAGGGTGGGGTGATTGAGAGTACAGGGGCTGGTCTTGAGGAAAATTCATTGGATAATGATGATCTTCTCATTGAGGAGGGAGAGATGGTAGAGGAGGAGCACATGGGAGAGGATGATGATACAACAGAGTTACCGGAGGCGGATGTTGATCTGGATGGTTTGGACCAGGAGATGGATGAGGAATTATGGGCTAATGAGCAGGAAACTAGGTCTCAGGCTGCTGAGGAGGATGATGGCTCCGCCACTGTTACGGTTGAGGCGGAGGGTATGGAGCAATTGGTCCCAATTGGTGTTACAGGTTTGTTTCGTACTAAACTTAAGTCATCATTAGGAAATGCTGGTTCTGCCTCTGGTTTTAAAAAACTTGGCTCTAATTCTTGTTTGGAAGGGCATATTGAGGGACTTGCTTCTGGTTTATATGAAATAAAGCTAGGTAGCAAGCAAGCTGGTATGATTAGGAGTAGTAGAAGTCCTGGGAAAATTACAGGAACGAGTTTTAAAATCTTGAACATGTTGCTAATGGTTTCGCCAAGAAAGCGTATGGATTCTAAGGGTAGATTAGCTAAGGTGTTACATGGTTCTAAGATTTTGTCTACTCGTGATACAGGAGGTCCGAAGATGGGTACGGAGAATAAGGGAGGTACAAAAGGCATGACACTCCCTAAGGCATCAAGGAAAGGAATGGTGGCTCCCCTGAATCCGCCGGCTCGCTCGTGAAGATTATGAGCTGGAACTGTCAAGGTCTGGGTGGGGATTTGACAGGAGACACTTTGAGAGATCTGTGGAGAAAGTTTAGGCCTGATGTTCTGTTTTTATCTGAGACAAAACAATCTTTATCTTGTTTACAAAAATTTCAAGTTGAATTTGGTTTTAATAATTTGTATACCGTGGACCCTATTGGATTAAGCGGTGGGCTTGCTATCTTTTATTATAATGAAATAAATTTGGATGTTTTATTTTCCAATAATCGTATTATCGATGTAAACGCTTCTTTTTATGGAGTTAAAGTTTCAATCTCCTTCGTTTATGGGGACCCCGTGGCCGCGAATAGGGGTATCGTTTGGGACAAACTGGTGGAAATAGAGTCGCATAGAAAAACCGCTTGGTTGATCATAGGTGACCTGAACGAATTAACCGGAAATCATGAGAAAAGGGGGACAAAATGAGATCTGCGGCATCCTTTATCCCCTTCAATCAGATGTTGAGTCACTGCGGGATGATGGAGTTCTCGTGTGCAGGGGATCAATTGTCTTGGAAAGGTACACGGAATAATCAGCATGTAAGATATAAGCTCGATCGAGCGGTTGGAAACGAGGAATGGCACAACATTTTCGGTCATTCAAAGGTGGAATATTTAGCATGGATTGGGTCCGATCATAGACCAATTTTGCTAAAGTCCAATTACAAAGCGGAGAAATATTACAAAAGTTTCCGTTTTGACAAGCGGTAGATAGGGAAAGAGGTCTTCGCAGAGGCTATTGAAGGCGGATGGCAGCGCACCCGGAATTTTCGGATCCCAGGTTTTGTGGATAAAGTTCACAATTGTCGGAACTCAATCTCTTGGTTGAGGAAAAACAATGTTCCACCAGGTAGGGAGAAGATTGACTCTTTGAAGGAAAAGTTGGAGGAGGCGCAAAATGATGATTCGGTCACTCCAGGGGAAATCGTAAATATTAAAAGGAAATTGCATGAGGTCTAAATGGAGGAAGAGATTTACTGGAAACAGAAGAGTAGGAACTTGTGGTTAAAAGAGGGTGATAAGAATACAAAGTTTTTCCACGCCACAACCAAGCAACGAAGGGCGCGAAACCGGATTTCGGGACTATTTAATTCACGGGGAGAATGGGAGGACCACCCGGAGGGAATGGAAGACATAGCAATAGAATATTTTAACGGTCTGTTTAAATATACCGGGGCGGGGGATTTCACTCAGGTTCTTGAGAATGTTGATCCTGTTATTACTGAAAGCATGAATCAATCATTGACTTGAGATGTAACGGAAAATGAAGTCAAGGTGGCGCTTTTTGCTATGCATGCAGAGAAAGCCCTTGGGCCTGATGGGATGATAGCTTTGTTCTTCCAACGTTACTGGGGGATTCTGAAGGAGGATTTAGTTCGTCTGGTTAGGGATTTTTTTAGAACGGGCACATTTGATGCTCGATTGAATGAAACTAATATTTGTCTTATACCTAAGACGGGGCAACCTAAGAGGATGTCAGAACTTAGGCCTATTAGCCTCTGTAATGTAGCCTACAAGATTATTTCTAAACTCCTGTGCTTGCGGTTAAAAAAGTTCCTACCCCGCATCATCTCAGACACACAGTCGGCCTTTGTCTCTGGACGATTGATTACGGATAATATTTTAATTGCTCAGGAAATGTTCCATGGTTTGCGTACTAACAAAAGGTGTCGCCATGACTTTATGGCTATTAAGACGGATATGAGTAAAGCATATGACAGAATCGAATGGTCATTCCTGGAGGCGACCTTAAAAAAGTTAGGATTTGGGCAAAGGTGGATGTCTTGGGTAATGTGGTGTATTCATTCGGTTTCTTACAAGATACTTTTTAATGATCCCTAGAGAGGGCTAAGGCAAGGGGATCCTCTGTCACCGTACCTATTTATTATTTGTACGGAAGTACTGATCGTGAATATTAAACGTAAGGAACGGGAAAGAGCTATAACGGGGGTCCAGATAGCCCATCATAGCCCGGCAATTTCACACCTTCTTTTTGCAGACGATAGCCTCTTCTTCTGTAAGGCAGAGGTTTCTCAATGTCAAGCTATTTTGGATGTTTTGAGGGATTATGGGCATACCTCAGGGCAAGTGATAAATTTTGAAAAATCATCGGTGATGTTTGGGAAAAATGTTCCGGATCAGAGAAAGGTATCACTGAAGACGTTGTTAGGCATTTCAAAGGAGGGAGGTATGGGGACATATCTTGGGATCCCTGAAAGTTTGGGGGGGGCTCCAAAAGTCAGATTTTTAATTTTGTCAAAGAACGGTTAGGAGACCGAGTGAATGGCTGGTCCTCCAAGTTCCTATCTAAGGGGGGCAAAGAGATCCTGATCAAATCGGTTGCTCTTGCGTTACCCACTTATGTCATGTCATGTTTTAAGCTCCCCCAAGTGTTAAATACTAAGTTAACTAGTGCGATTTCTAAATTCTGGTGGAGCTCCAATGGATGTAACCGCGGTCTTCATTGGGTTGCATAGGAAAAATTATGTATACCGAAAGAGAATGGAGGCCTATGCTTCAAGTCTCTGGAGGATTTCAATACAGACTTATTGGCTAAACAATTATGGAGGATAATTCAATTTCCTGGATCACTAGTGGCTCGGGTGTTGCGTGGTCGGTATTTCAGGAAGGTTCATCCATTAAACGCAAGGAAGCCCCATTCACCCTCTTTCGGGTGGAAGAGTATTTTCTCCACACAGGATTTGCTTAGGCGAGGTATTAGGATACGTATCGGGTCTGGGATAAATACATTGGTTTGGCATGACTTGTGGATTCCGGATGATACTCCGAGGCCAGCAAGAGGTCAGGGTAGTCTGAGGTATCCTACGCTAAAGGTACAACAATTGATCGACCCACAAATGAAGGATTTGCATGTGCCACTTTTACATGAATTATTCAACCCAGAGGGTGTTCTCCTTATTAGGGGAACTCATCCAAGCTGCACTATTACATACGATGATGTGGTTTGGCATTTTACCAAGTCGGGACAGTATACTGTTAAATCGGGCTATAAACTTTTAAACTCCCTAGAGATAGCTCAGATTAATAATAACGGTTGGGGACCAGGTTTAGAAGCTTTGAAAGCCTTCACATGGAAAATAAAATGCCCTATGAAGATTCAACATCTTCTCTGGCAAATCATAACAGGAAGTCTGGCGGCAACTAGTGAACTAATTCAAAGGGGGGTCCATTGTGACACAACTTGTAAGAGGTGTGCATGGCTCTTGTGTGGAAACAATTAACCATATCTTTTTTGAGTGCGCCTCCAACCAGCGTATTTGGGATTCTTACATGGACCAAACAAGACAGAGAGCCTTCCCTACGGATGCACTTTACCCTAATATGGCTTATCTTTTTTGGCCTAAACTGGTGCGAACTCAGGATAGTGATCGACCAGATATCTTTCCACGGATAATTTGGTTAATCTGGAAAGCGAGGAATAAAATGGTTTTCCAAGGAGTATAAATGGACGATGCGGAGTTACTCCGCTCAGCAGAGACAGATGCTATAGCTTGGAACGACGCACAAATTGCCTCCATCTCGGATGAGGAGAGGCTTTGTTGCGAACCGAATTCTCCGGATGGTTTACTTTGTCGAATAGATGGCTCATGGAAGCAATCAGATCCTACTTCGGGATTTGGATGGATATGCCTCACGAAAATAGGGAGATAATTTTGATGGGGGCGAAATGCCAACGTCGGAGTCTTTCACCACTTCATGCGGAGCTCGAAGCCCTACTATGAGCGATGACAGAATTGCATGATCGCAGCATAGACTGCCAGTTCTTCCAGACGGACTGCACAGAGCTCATCAGTATTTTTCAGCATCCGGAGGACTGGCCAACCTTTCGTACTCAACTTTAGGATTTTCAGCATCTTCGTGGTTTCTTCACAGAGTTCTCGTTGACGCATGTGTCTCGGACGCTAAACATGCAAGCAGACAGTTTGGCGCGAAGATCTCGCTCTTTTTTGAATGATTTTTCTTATGTAGACAAAATCCCTCCGATTTGGCTTCCCATTTCGAGAGTTAGTTAATTTTAATGTGTGGTTGACAAAAAAAAAGAATTGTACATTTACAAATACAAAAAATTAATTAGTTTATTGATTCCTATATAAAGGGATTAACATAAATAATAAATTAAATAATAAATTAATACAAAACCAATTAAAATTATGTAAATTATCACGTCATAATTTTGATGTTAAAAGTGATTTTTATGACGACATGTGTCAAACTAACTTTCCAATTAATGTATAGAGGATGTCATCCATTGAAATACTATTTAGATGAAAAAATGGGGAGAGCCATGGTGAAGCAATATTTATTACCAGCTATAAAATTATTTTAGCCAACCACTCCACATGATAGAATCTAATTTAGTTTAGGGAAAAATGCAAAACTGCCATTGTTTTCAAAAGTCTTAGCAAAACTGCCATTTGTTATGAACCATTTAGTGGCTGCCATAACCAATAGCCCATTGGGCTT
>OVAN01014150.1:0-10055 GCA_900406275.1 Anastatica hierochuntica | reverse complement strand
TCATTTGTACCATTATCCAATGTGAATTAATGCAACATTTATGTTTATGCGGCCACATATTGTCCAAACTCACTGCTTTTTTTGTAATTTGCTTTGCTTGCATTAATTTAGAATGTTTATTCTAATGTTTATTTCTGCTTCAAAATTATGTATTGTTATCCGAGACCCAAGCCAAATTCTTCTATCAATACACATAAGTCACGATCTTGGTCCAGGGTTATGTTGCTCTGTTATTGTATCTCATAACATCTGTTTTTCTTCTACAAGGATTATATATATTTAACAAAAATATATATAATATAGTAACTGATTTTGTAATTCAAGGGATCACATGCATTATTTAACACTGAGATAAACTGTATTCCTATCTAAATTGTGATCGAAGGGAAGTCACATGATAATATATCTTAATATGAATTTTCATCCGATTTGGGATTTCTTAGTCAAAAACCCCATTTGAGATTCAGAGATTTCGAGGGTTTAATTAGTCGAAACAATTATGGAGTTAGTGATTGTTTGGTTGGTTAGAGCCGTTTGGGTAGCTGTTTTACTTCCTTTGGTGATCGCTTCTATACCAATTTCAAATCTCAGCTCTTTTCGTGAACTCGTTTTGGGTTTCTCCGGGAGAGGCAAGATTCTTCACCCGTCGTCATCTCAGGTTTTGATTTGCTTTCCTCATTGTCTGGTTCCAGGTTTCGTCAAGATCTATAACTTTCTTTTTAGGAGAAAATCAGTGAATTTGCCCAAGTCCTGTGAAAGTGCATCTGTATCGGTTGTTTGGAATTTGATTCAGATTCTACGATGTATGTTTTCACTTTTGGTAATTCCTGATGACCCTTGAATCTTAAATTTCTTCCACCATCAGTCTGATGTGAATCCTTTAGGATGTTTTTAGTTATTAGATATTTGATTCCTCTAGGTGCAGAAGTTAACAGTTCCGCAGAAATTCTTTGCTCACTTCTATGTCATCGGAGTAGCGTGGACTACTCTCCTGCTAGCTGCCACTTTGATGTACACTTGCAAAATGATGCCTTTAACTTCTGAAGAGTTTCAGTATTACGGCGTTTCAGGAGCCTCCCATGTTTTCTCCTTTCACAAATCCCATTGGAGTTCGGTGGAACATCGGTTTAAAGTAAGGCGGGCAGTGTTTCTACTTCTTCTGATGGAAATGCAAGTTTTGAGGCGACTTTTCGAGTCAATCTATGTATTCAAATATAGCCCTTCCGCTCGGATGCATATTTTTGGTTATCTCACCGGATTGTTGTGAGTTTCTTCGCATTATAACTCTTCGTCTTTAAGAAATCCTTAGTTTGCTTGGCTTTAATTTGAGTTTCTAGTTTCTATACAGCAGCGCCTTTTTCGCTCTGCTCCAATATCGCTCCAGAGGTAGCAAAATTTGCCAGAAGTCAAGTGGTTGAGTTCATTTCAAACGGGAAAAACCGTACTTCAACACCAAAATTTGATTCATTGTTTTCTGTAAGTCCTCTAATGAAGCTTGAACCGTGCCAGTGGATTGGTGGAGCCATCTTTTTCTGGGGATGGATACATCAGCGCCGATGCCATGCAATCCTCGTATGTTTTAACAATTAGTTTTGCTAATTCTAATGGTGTTATTGACCCTGAGAAATACAAAGCATTAATGTAGGGATCGCTTCGGAAAAATCCTAGACAAGCGAACGAGTACATAATCCCGCATGGAGATTGGTTTGAGATGGTCTCTTGTCCACATTACTTGGCAGAAATCGTAATAACACCTCCCTAATTCTTCATGCTCTTCTTTTCTTCTTGTTGCTTACGAATATGATTTTCTGAAATTTAGGTATTATATGTGGGTGTGCTGATTGCGAGTGGAGGAACAGATATAACTATCTGGTTACTCCTTGGTTTTGTGGTACAGTGCACTTTCTTATTTTCGAATTTTCCAGTGAAATGCGTGTTTTCTTTTTGTATGTTGTATGGATCCTGAGAAATTGTATATGTATGTCCTTTTATTTGCAGGTTGGGAACTTGACAATGGCGGCTGGAGAAACGCATCAGTGGTATCTTCAGAAGTTTGAGAATTATCCGGCTAACCGGCGTGCCATTTTCCCATATGTCTACTAAATGTTTAAGAGATGACACATATTTTCAGCTAGTTATGTCAGGTTCGAAACCTGAACATTATCCAAAAGCTCAAGTAACTAGTCTTCTTCTACACATGACTACAAGGGTTTAGACAACTAAAATTTGAACTGTGAAAAGCCTAAACATTTATTTGCTAATTTGAGTCAGCTCTCTGGCATTCGTATGTTCTCTACTTACAATTGGAATGTCTTAATTTCTAATCTGCATCACATTTTCAAGCGAGCATTAAAACGTTTTTGTATAGATTTGCTATATTGATGTCTGTATCCTTCAATTAATTTAATAATTCAGTTTCAAATAAATTTTAGAAATTTTGGTTTGGTTTGGTTTGGTTCCTTGGATTAATAAAAGTTTTACTCAATCATAAAATAAAATTGTCATTGTCATTAAAAGAGCAAATTGGGCATAAACAGATTCGTTCTCTTTTCTCATCTGAAAAGTCCAAAAATAAAAAGAATCACAGAGGTCGCTGCAAAATCCAGTTCTCTCTCTCTCTAACGACCCGATCCAGCTTCAGATCGGAGAAGATGTCTACGTTTAGCGGCGATGAAACTGCTCCGTTCTTCGGCTTCCTTGGCGCGGCGGCCGCCCTCGTCTTCTCATGTAAGCTTTGCTTCTTCTCAATTCGCATCTGACTCGACTCTTTTTCAATTCTTCTCTTCAGTTTTATCTTAACATGTTCTTGTTAGAGAGGGTCAATTCATACGATTGCTTAGAGAATTTCGAAGAGATAGAGAGGGTCCTGTTTCTGCTAAAATTGCCATGTTTCAATGGATGCTACTTGTGTATGATTCTAGACTTCGTATCTGATTGCTGGCTTAATTGATTGCACGATCTGTATTTTTATTTTCGATCTGCATCCATATGATCACATGTTCGAACAATGCCTCTGCATCAGAGTAACTTTCGTCAACATGATAGAAGTTACGATTTATTGGATCATATGCTCGAACAATGCTTCTGCTCTCTATCGTGTATGTAATGTGTGACTGAATTGTATTTTGGCTCTCAATTCTGAGAAAGTAAACCTTGAGATCAGAGTTTTGACTTATCAAACGCTATTTGCTACATTCCCTGAAACTTGGAACACATTTGGGTTGCATACAAAAGATCGTATTTGGATTGGTCCGCGGTAACCTGAATTTTGCTGGATTGGGTTTAGGTATGGGAGCTGCTTATGGGACTGCAAAGAGTGGTGTTGGTGTGGCTTCAATGGGAGTGATGAGACCTGAATTGGTGATGAAGTCGATTGTTCCTGTGGTTATGGCTGGTGTTTTGGGTATTTATGGGCTGATTATTGCTGTTATCATCAGTACTGGCATCAATCCGAAGGCAAAGTCTTATTATCTCTTTGATGGATACGCACATCTCTCATCCGGTCTCGCCTGTGGTCTTGCTGGTCTATCGGCTGGAATGGCCATTGGAATTGTGGGAGATGCTGGCGTCAGGTTTGTTCCTCATGAAACTGTAATTTTCAAATTGGTGAATGAACAAACATAATGTGTATTTTGACATATTTTGTTTTGCAATTCTCTCAGGGCAAATGCTCAACAGCCAAAGCTCTTTGTTGGGATGATTCTTATCCTCATCTTTGCAGAAGCACTTGCTCTATATGGTCTCATTGTAGGAATCATCTTATCCTCTCGAGCTGGTCAATCCCGAGCAGAATGAGAATGGTAAAAAATGTCAAAGTATCAGGTATTTCCTTAATCGGTCAACTTCTGTGTGCGGCATGCAGCATCAGGAGCTGATATTTTTGTGGATTTTTGGAACTTTATATGTGAGGCAGATCTGTCACTTTTCTTTTCACGGCTGGTGGTTCCTTGAGTTTAGGACGTTATTGTTTTGTTTCTGTAATAAAAGAGTTTGGCATGTTTTGTATTCATTTAGTGTTCCCCAGTCTTATGGTACTTGATAATATTTTGTTTGTAAAGAAGTTTGGTTCTGAAACCATCTCGAGTGTTATCTTTGGTGTCTTCCAATCATGTTTAAGCCGATTAGCCTCGAATTCGTTTGCTTTAGTTGAATATATATACTTCTCCAATCTTATTGTTCCTTTTTAAATTGCATTGAGTCTCCTTCCGGTTTGAGATGTGTGTGCATATCTCCTCCACTATTGATTGTAACTGTGCATCGTGTTATAAAAGTAATCTGCGGCTCACCGAATCCCATACTCGGCAATAGAATATTTTTTGCGGACCACAACTTGACGAAATCCAGTTTGGTGACCGGCATTTATTTACTCGAATCTTATTCTTTAAAATGTTCTAACTTTGATTGAAAAGTTAGGGTAAGAGCAGTTTAAGAAAAATGTCTATACCACTTCAACCATAGAAAGGCTTAGATTCCTCCAACGATGGAAACCTCTTGTCTAAGATGCTTCTCTATCTCTTATCCCTTTTTGGATTCGAATCAAAGGAACTTTACTGACCTTATGTGGACATTGCAAATGAGATGAAATGGGGTCACTCATAATCTAGACAAAGGCTGTGATACTTTCCATGATAACTCTGAGAACTATAACCCTGACCACTCTCGCGACCAATCTATACAAGATCACGTGATATTTCTCGACCCCATTCATCATCTTTTCGGAGCAAGAAAAGACAATACGCCCCATTTAATGTCAAATTTTTGCACCCACAAGTCAAGTATTGTTCACATAATATTTTCGTTTTAAATTAAAACGGTAATAAGTTGATTTATGATAAAATACAATGTTTAGGATTTTCCTGTTCGGTCAAAATTGATCGTCGCCGCCACCGGTGTGGCCCTCGTCTTCTAGTGAGAAGTATAACCTCGTTGTTATTTTGTTTGATGAAAACAATGGTGCAACACCTGCTTACTTGACGATTAAGTTGTCAATTTCTGAGCACGAGCGAGGAACGAGATAAGAGCTTTTTCTTTTTGGCCAGAAAGAGGATGAAGAAGTGAATGGCCAAAAAGAAAAAGCTCTTATCTCGTTCCTCGCTCGTGCTCAGAAATTGACAGCTTAATCGTCAAGTAAGCAGGTGTTGCACCATTGTTTTCATCAAACAAAATAACAACGAGGTTATACAATTTATAAGTGTTTCTATCAATTACACAATTCCGCAAGTGAACAGATATGCTATTGTAGTACTTTGGGACCGAATCACAAAGAGCAACTTATTTAACTAGATAGATTTACGCTTTGGGAATACACACCTTAATCTAATCTAAGCAAACAAGAAAGGTTGGAGTTTTCTTTTTGGTTTTCTTATGATCTAATAAGCAAATGACTTAATTAAAAATAAGTGAACTAGACAAGAAGACAAGCATAATCCTAAAAGTGCAAACTTTTAATTAACAAGAAACTAAAATGATGGACCCAAGGTTGTTGTAGAAGATTCACTTAACAAGATGGTAACAGAGGTATTAGTTCAAGTTAGTAAGCACAAATGGAAGACCAAAGACAATCCTATCCTAATCCACTCTCGTGAAAATAAGTCATTTCCATATTGATATATTCACTAAACTCTCGCTTTTTGCAAATGATAAATCATTAAGAAGCAACACCATGTAGTCAATAATCAACCTAGCATTCAGCTCTCGTTGGCTAACTTGTATTAGCAAGAATTAAGTTCTTCAAGACATTTCATCGAACACCTCTCAGAAGTGAAATGTATACAAATCCAAATCTTAGTTAGCTACTCAAAAACCTAGCATTAAGTTCTCCTAATCCTATTGAAACCTAGGATTAACTATTCCTAATACCACTATTACAACCTTAGCTAAAAAAATCTCAACATCCAATGATCCATCAAGATGAGTACTCACACATGATTAAGTAAAAGAAAAAAATGAAAGAGAGATACAAAGCATGAACATAATATGGTTGAATTTTTAATCCAAAATACAAAACTAGAAAGAGAGACTCTTGATCTCAAGGATCAAGAGGAAAATTATCCAAAAACCTAATCTTGATGAAGAAAAATAATTATAAAAGTCTTTCGATTACATCCTTTAGGTTTAGGGAGTATTTATAGGTGAAATATGACCATTCTTGGCAAAATTTTGCGAGTCATCGAGTATAGGGGTGGGCGTTCGGGTACCCGTTCGGGTTCAGTTCGGGTTGATTCGGGTTTTGGGTTTTCGGATTTTGAAGTTTAAGACCCATTCGGATATTTATAAATTTCGGTTCGGGTTCGGTTCGGATCCTATCGGATTCGGTGCGGGTTCGGGTACCCGTATAAATTACATTTAATTTTTTGAAAATTCTAATATAACTAAAATGCCTCAAAAATTCAAAAATAAAATAATATACAACATAAAATTTAAATAATGTATGACAAAGTACCTAAAATTAACATGAAAATTGGTTTGACTCGGTTATTTCGATACGAAAACGGTATATATTTCAAATATTTATGGTATTTCTAGTACATTTAGCTATTATTTCAAATACTTTTAAATATATTTCGATATTTTTAGATAATTCATATATTTTAGCTATTTTTTCTAGATATTTTGAAAAATTTATGTACAAATGTATTTATTTTGGATATTAGATCTAAAAATAACTAATATATTTAAATATATAATTATAGTTAGGATATTTTCGGGTACCCGAAATATTTCGGTTCGGGTCGGGTTCAGGCTCGGTTTTTCGGATATTAAAGTTTAGGATCCATTCGGGGTTTTTATTAATTTCGGTTCGGGTTCGGTGCTACTTTTTCAGGTCATATTCGGTTCAGTTCTTCGGGTTCGGGTATTTTGTCCACCCCCAATCAGGTATATGTTTCCCACCATTGAGTATCATGGTCAATGGTGGCTTGCATTTCCAGATTTCTAGTTTTGCAGCCCACCATCGACCCAATGTTGCGTACCATCGACCAACCTGGTCAATGGTGGGCAACATTTCCAGCTTGCTTCTTCTTCGTGCTCCATTCTTTGGTCCTTCACTCCTATCTTCTCTAAATGCTTTTAGCCATTTATTCTTCTTGTTTCCTCACCATTTAATAATCAAGAATCCATTGCTTCAAGCTCTTCATTCACTCATCTGAGGCTCATCCCTACAAATGCAAAAGAATGTGATGCAAAGATGAAAATTCTAATCTAGACTCAACTTATGAACTAGATAGATTCTAACACTTAAATACATTATGTACAACCTAAAGCAATCAAAACATAGATAAAATAAGCTCAATAATGCATGAATGTATGCACGCATCATGACGCTGCGCAGAAGAAATATCATTCTCCTTCCTCTACTCAAGTTTCAGCTGAGAAAATCTCCTCCACGCCGTATAGAGATATAGTCATATCTCAACTAGTATATATTCACCTCTTTCTGTTACTTACAATATACGTACATATCTTATATAGATCCTTGATCTGTTCATAATTTAAAGAATAATTAGTATCATTTAGTATATTTCTTCACTAATTTTAGGATGTAAATATTGCATTTTATTGTCAAAATTCATTTAGTTTAGAAGTTGAGTTTTTTTTTTGTCAACAAACTCATTCAATAAGGTTCCGGTCAAGTGTCTCCCACTAGGGGAGACGGCGCAACCGTGGAGCTTACATGAGAGTAAAGAGAGTTTTTTGACCTTGCTTTTTTGGCAAGGCTATCTGTGGTGGTGTTTACAACACGAGGAATATAGAAAATATTAAAGACTGGAAAAAAGACTTCAAAACTCTAAAATCTTCAAGCTCGGAAGCAAATAAAGGCCAAACCTTCGGATGATTCACTAGCGAAATTAGTTGCATGCAATCTGTTGCAAGGGAATAATCTAATTGTGAGATCGATACCAATGACTCCATAGCCCACAACAGCGCCTCCAATTCAGCATGCAGAGAGGATTGATTAGCAAGCGCACTCCTCAAGCCCGCCTGGCAACGCCTCCCTCCTTCGAACCTTGCCCATCCATACCCACTGAAAAGTGAATCCTTACTCCATGAACCATCTATTTGACACACTTTCTCACTTTTCGCCAGAGGCTCCAGGGGGCTTAGATCCAAAATCTCCGCACAGGGCCCCATGTCCTGATCGTCTGCGTTCTCGTGCGTTGTACTCCAGAATTTTGCTTCATGGGTAGCATGGTCCAATATATTCTGAGCTGATTCTCGAAAATTCTCAAAAATGAATTTGTTTCTAGCCTTCCAAATGAACCATAGTATCCAAGGAAAAGCATGCAAATCTGCCTCAGAAGTTCCTACTTTCTTCGCTTCCCAAAATAGAAAATTAAAATTTCCATATAGGGAACTTCGAGGGAAGACAGATGGAGCATAGGGAATAAGAGCCAATGCCCAGACTTGCCGCGCCGGAGGACATTCAAATAACATATGGTTAATTGATTCTTCCTCCCCGCCGCAAACGGGGCACCCCTTCTCTTTACTAATATGGCGATAGTTAAGCCTTTGGCATGTAGCCAGACATCCCGATAAACACTGCCACACGAAGTGCTTTAGCTTACGTGTTGTTTTTAATTTCCATGCTTGTGCCATAAGTGAGGTCACTGTAGGTCCCTGAGCAGGGTGGTCACAAGCACGAGATAAATCTCTCGCAGCCCAGTATCCTGATCTTACGGTATAGTTTCCTGAAGAGGTGAAGGACCAACTATACCCATCTCTAGAGAACGACTTTGAAGGTCAAATTCCTAAAATACAATGGATATCATCATGGGTAAATAACTCCCTTAATCACTCCTGTCTCCATTGCTTAGTTTCAGGGTCGATAAGGGCATTCACATACAAATGAGGATCTTTCTCGGCATTAAGACTCTTTGGAGGTCTAGCCGGAATATCAGGGATCCATGGTTCATTCCACACATTCATATCCATTCCCGACCCAATGTTTCTTCGAAGGCCCGAGAGTAAGAGAGGCTTTGAGGCTAATATGCTCCTCCAGCCATACGACGGCCAATTCGATCTCTCTACTTTTAACGGATTACAATATTTGAAATATCTTCCCCTTAGGACTCTGCTTAAAAGAGAGTTGGGATATCGAATCAGCCTCCATAATTGTTTCGCTAGCAGGGCTAGGTTGAACTCTTCGAAAGTTCTAAAACCCAACCCTCCATCCGCCAATTGTATGCATAATTTGTCCCACGCCAACCAGTGTATCCCACGGCTATCCTCCTTTGAACTCCACCAAAATTTAGCGATTGCACTGCTAAGTTTAGAACATCTAACTTTAGGGAGTAAAAAACACGACATTACATATGTCGGAAGAGCTTGTGCAACTGATTTAATCAACACCTCTTTCCCACCTTTGGAGAGAAATTTTGTCGACCATGAATCTATTCGGCTCTGAAGACGGTCTCGCACAAAGGCAAAGACTTGAGCCTTAGAACCACATATATTTTCAGGGAGCCCCTGGTAAGTTCTCATTCCTCCTTCTTGGATTATTCCTAAGGTTGTCTTTATCGCCATTCTTGTGCTAGCCGGAATGTCATTCCCGAACATTACTGAAGACTTTGCCAAGTTAATTTTTTGGCCTGCTGCGTCGCCATATCGGCGGATAATCTCTATAATCTCCTTACTTTGTGCCTCATCCGCTTTGCAGAAGAATAAACTATCATCTGCGAATAAGAGATGAGTAATGGGAGGGCTTGCACGTGATATCTGTAGCCCCTGGATTCTTCCATACCATTCTGCATCACACAACTGTGCTACCAGATCTTCTGTACATAGGATGAACAGGTACGGAGAAATAGGATCCCCTTGTCTAATCCCTCGAGTCGGTACTATATGACCGCGCGACACTCCATTTAAGAGGATGCGGTACGAGACAGAGGAGATACAACACATGATCCAATCGACCCATCTTGGAGCAAAGCCCATTTTCAGCATAAGGCTTCTTAGAAAATCCCACTCTACTCTATCGAACGCCTTGCTCATATCCGTTTTGATTGCCATGTATTTTTTCCGACACGTTGGGTTGGATCTTAGGGCATGAAAATTCT
>OVAN01014149.1:0-12264 GCA_900406275.1 Anastatica hierochuntica | reverse complement strand
CCAGAAGGTTTCAGGCTACGATTCAAAATGTTTTAGATTCTTAAGCCATCAGGGGAGCAAGTCGAAGTGGAATCATTTAAAAAGACGCTGGGAATAATTAGTTATGAATTTTCGAAATCAGCAGACTTTCAGCTCGTCGGTTTACAGCATTCGGTTTAGCATTGATTTTAGATTTAGGTTTTAATTATTTATGATTTATTTTTGGTTTATTTATAGAAAAACTAGGTTTATTTTATGGTTTATTTTCGTGGAACCCTAAGAGAATTAGACTTATTTAAGTTGTATTCTACAGACATTGTGAAGGTTTTTTAATCGAAGTTTTATCAAAGTTGTTCTTTTTTTCTTCACAGAGATTGTGAAACCCTTGTTCATCATCGAACATCTCATAGCTACAGAGTTTATTCTCTAAAAGCTTTAACTTTAAGATCAAAAAGGGAGTTCATTCACCCGATCTAAAGATTTATCTATCCTTCTACCCATTCACCAAATCCATCGATTCTCATCTATCATCTTCTTCGTCCATCTTCTACCTTTCATCTTCTTTTCTTTATAATCAAAAATCCAAAAAAAAATTAAAAGAAAAATTCAGATCTCTTTTTCAGAAGATTCAGGGATTAAAACAACCTAGAGTTCTCAAGGTTGCATTAGGGGGAGATTGTTGGAACAAGGATTTCAGAGCTGTATGACACAAGAGTACGTTGGGTGACACAAGGGTCTTAGCGGAAAGATTAACAATGATGTGTCAAGTTTGGAGAACGAGATATATTATGTGGAAACAAGAAGATACTGTTCGAGGTATGATTGTGTGAGGTGAAGTTATTGAATCAAAGAGTGACACGTGGATGAGAGAGCCTCGTTGACAAAGCGTATTTCGACGTTGCAAGAATGATGTTCTTTTATTTCGATATATCGATTTGTATTTGAAGTTTTTACATGAATATGATTTGAGGAAAAGGTTCTAACTTCATTTCTCTCTCTAGAAATCAATATCCCTAGCTATTAAGACTTCTGCTCTATTTATAGTGTCTTCGTTCGTCTGGATCTTTCCTCATCAATTGTCGTTTTCGGCCCTCGGGACACTCCCTTGGCATGGTTTGGGTTAGCCAGATTCGTGCTGCATACCAGTTTGTTCGTCCATATTGTCGATTGTCAAGCAGCCCATACTTTGGTTGAGGCTTCCGGCGGGTCTTTGGGCTTTTTATCGATGTGTGTCAGGTGATGACCTCATTCTGCGGTGCCTCTCATACCTTATTAAATGTTGTCCCGTACAATGGCGTCATATTTTTTGGGAGGGATCCTTTAGGGACGGGCCACAACGGACGGGCTGTCGTTGTTGGCCTCGAGAACGGGCCCGGTTTCCTTGGGGCCTCGACGCGTCCAATAATTCTCTTATCTTGCAGAATGGGTCCAACAGTGTGGGGGGGGGGGTGTCAAGCCCACCTTCAACAATAAGTCTTCCCCTCGGTTTGTTGTCGAGGTGTTTTTGCGAGGCAAGCGAACGCCTCGAAGTGTGCTTGGCGTGTTATGGAAGATTTAGCGGCTGGTGACGTGTTGCTTGTGTTGTTTGCCACGTGTGTTGCCTAGGAATGGGAAACTGCGGAGGCGCGTCTAGGGTTAATGATGAAACGTCTTTTAAGTTTTCCACCCTTCTTACTATAAAGAAGGTGTCCGGTTCACTCATTTGTCAATTTTTCGTTGCTCAAGGTAACTCTCCTTTCTCTCTGTTCTCTCTTCTCTTTTTCTGATTTTTTCGTTACTATTTAGCGGTGGCGTCAACTCTTCCGCCGTGAATTTCTCCGATTTTCCAATAACATTCGTATGTTCTTCATTTTTCTTCTTCTTAGATCTTCTAAGTGAACCTCTTCAGATGTCGAAACGTATTAGGGTTGAGTCATCCCAATCTTCAGGATTGCAACATTCTGAGTCCTCCGAGGGCTCGAGTGACTCATCTCCTCTCGGATCTCCTTCCGTGACGGATTCTCCTACTTCATAGCCTCGATTGCCAGACCCCGTCGAGGAACTGGCGTGGCATCAATCTGTCCATCTTGACCAAGGAGCTACATCGGCCTCTCTTGCTCTGAGGTTCGAATCGTCTACAGGTCGCTGGGATCCCTTGGAGAGCCAGTTCCCGGAACGTTTGCTGGTGTTGGGCCCTCAGACAAATCCTGGCAAGAAAAAGTCTAAGGCTCAAGCAAAGGTGGCCAAGACAGCTCCTAAGAAATCCAAGAAGCCTCGCAAAATCAATAAGATCGAACCGTCAAAGTTGAAAGATGAGACGATTCGTAATCTCTCCACGAGTAGATGTTTTGGGCTTGAATTGAGGTCGCCTGCTCCGAACCAGCGTCCATGGAACCCTCCTCGAGGTTTCCTTTTCCTCTACGAGTCTTTCTTTTCTGTAGCAAAGCTCTGGTTTCCCTACCTCCTCTTCTTATTGCTTACTGCAAGGATAAAAGTTTGGTCTTCCCGCAACTGACTGCCCCTTCTGTTAGAAATTTGGTGGCTGCCATCATTATGGCCCTAGATCTGGGTTTCGAGATGACCCTCGAGATGTTCGAAGAAATTACGTCGATAAGCCCGAATCCTTCACTCCCTAGGACCTTTTATATTAGTTTTAGACCTGGGTGCAAGCTTATTGCGGGTCGTAATATTAGGATCAACATGTGGTGGACAAAGTATTTCTACGTTAGGGCTAGTGAGGTGTCTGTCCTCGATCCTCTTCGAGGATCCTCTACGTTAGCATAGTCTCATACCTCATTGTTTTCTCTATCTAACATCCATCTCTTTTTTCTTTTTCTCCTGTCTAGATCGTCCACTTCCCATTCACGCCATTCTACCAGCGTACTTTGCCTTCATCGAGAAGCTCAAGGAGAGGACCCTCACCCCGTGGCCAGCCATTGTGAAGGCCATTCCTAAGAATCTCCCAAATTTTGTTGAGCGTGAGTGCCTTGTCTCGACGCGTAACCTCACCTCGATATTTTGTCTCAATGCTTTGGTTACTTCTGTTGATTTCTTCCTTGCTATTTTTTTGTTGTTTTTCTCATGCAGCTTCTAAGAAGCTCCTCCCTTGTCTTGAATAGCCGCTTGGTTATGATCCCTCTGTCGAGATGGGCAAAGTTGACGTCAATTTTCCGGATCTTTTCCTAAGGAAGAAGAAGAAGACGATGCATGGGGGTGGTTCTTCGACCCGTTTTGTGACGCTGGTCGAGCTACCAATTACCATCCTGACGCTGGTCGAGCTACCAATACCTACAAATTACCGACCCGCAAGTTCCTAAGGTTCAATACGTATTTGATCCCCCGGTTCCTCAGGAAGTCGAGGTGCATGGAGATGTAGTTGACGAGGCAGACGTCTCTATGCAGGAAGATCAAGAGTCTCTGGCTGCGAGAGTCTGTCATTTGATGAGGGAACGAGACGCTGGTTCTCAACACGCATATGAGATTCAGACTCATTCTTCTTCTTCTCCTTGTTCTGTCAGAATCGAGGATGACTCTGTTGCGCCTACTGGAGGTAAGATTACAGATATATAGGTTGATGATGCAGGGGCTGGCCTGAACTTAGCTCTGGTGAATGTCGACCCTTGTCACCAAAGCCCCAATGCTTCGCGTGATGCTGATGATCACGAGGCCGAAACTGAGAACGCAACACCAGTGGTCACATATGAAATCGACTCATCTAACAAGTTTGGATTCACCTTCAGGTACACTGGTCAAGTCCCACTGATCGACAATGCCATGGCTTGCAGCGAGCTTCACCGAGTCGCTGCTTCTTCCGGCGTCGACCTTCCTTTAGTAAAAGACTTGGAGTTTGCTGATGATTTCCGCCTCGTTTCTAAGCACACCTAGGAGGTACCTCTCGACGCGTTGCCTCGTGACCTTTTGTCTTGTCTTTTTACTTAGTATTTTTCTGTTGTTTGCAGCTGGCCTTTCATACCATTAATTTGGTGAACAAGTTTGATCGTAAGGTGAAGAAGCTTCGCAAGTCTCTGAATGAGGCTAACAAGAAGTGTGACAAAGAAGTTAGGAAGGTGGAGAGGAAGGCTGAGAAGTAGGCGGCTGTGCTGAAACTTAATCTTCTTGCCAGGGACAACAAGATCAGCGAGCTTACGTCTGAGGTCCGTCAATTGATCGATGCAGAAGAGCAGTTGAATGGCGAAGTGTCGAGGTTGAACAGGAGGATCGAGGAGCTCGCTGTCGAGAAGGGGCATCTAGAGGAGAAGCTGGATTATGAGGTGGCCAGGCTAAGAGCTTCTCACGATGAGTGCGTTTGGGGAGAGAGGCTTCGCTAGAACCGCGTCGAGGAGGAGTGTGAGGGTCGCTTGGCAAAGATCAGGAAGTACCTCGGTGATCAGAAGCGTATCAAGGACACTTATGTGTCCGCTAATCAGCTCAAGGGAGTTCTCAGGAGGATGCAAACACCTAGATTGGTAAGCAAGATGTGACCGAGCTCACCATTGCCGACCTGACCTTTCCAGAGGCCCCGTTACTTCTGACGCCCACTCGCGATGATACGCCTATCACACTCCCCACTGGCCTTAATGACTACGGGAGCAACTCCAACCCTTCCGTGATGGACACCTCGAACGTTTCCACTACTGTTGAGGCAAAGGGTCGTACTAATGCCGAGGCGTAGGCCTTTTTGTAATTTTATTTCTGCTAAGTGTTGTTGTTTATACTTTGTTTAACTATGGAGGTTGTTGTCTTTCTTTCTTCCCATCTTTTTTTTTGTACTGAACCGGTGGATTCTATCAGGCCTCAATATGGCATTTCACTTTTATAAATTCCATTTCTTTACAACTTTTGTGTTGTCCTTGTTCTTTTGGTGGTTTCTGTTTGAAATTGCGAAGTGTTAAGCCTCCGCCCTTTTTTGTTGTTGTGAGGATGTCTCGGCTTGCGATGTTGATTCTATTGGGAAATTGCGATGTATGTGTTTTACGTCACAAAATTTTTGGATGATCGGTCCACTGCATTTATGGGAAATGCGTTTGGCGAGGCGGGCTCGGCTGTTTTGTGGTCGATTGGGCTAATTATACTTTGCAATGAGTGTCGAGACGGATGTTTGCGTCGAGGATTTAAAAAGAAATATTTTTGATTAATAGTTGTGCCTCTTAAGAGGCCGCCTACATACCTCAAGGGGATAAAACAAGTCGTATTTCGATTTTTACAAAGGTAGATATTGGTCGGGGTAGATAGAATTTGGTTTGATACTTAGTGGTAAAATCTCTTCAGATGCATCAAGTTCCAAGGGCGGGGAATCTCTTCGCCATTCATTTGTGTGAGTTCGTATACACAGGGGCAAACGATCTTTGAGACGAGGTAAGGGCCTTCCCAGTTTGCATCGAGCTTGGAGATGGGTCGTTCGACGGTGTTTTTGAAGACCTTGCGCAGCACGAGGTCGCCTTCTTCGAAGTGGCGTTCATGGAACCCTCCTCGAGGTTTCCTTTGCCTCTACAAGTCTTTCTTTTTCTGAAAGCGGCTATGGTTTCCCATACCTCCTCTTCTTATTGCCTACTGCGAGGCTAGAGGTTTGATCACCCAAAAATTTTGCCGAAATTTGCCCACCTCCAACAAAATTGAAATTATATATTGTTCCTCGCTTGAAAATGATGATATGGAACAAAGTAAAAGAGATACCAAATCAAGTGCATCAATTGAGAAGACAACTTCATTTGCAGAGGTTTCTAAGTGTCATAAAGGTGTTTTCTCTTACACCGTCATTTGGCAGTTTATCCACAGGTTAAATCGTTTTATCTTGTTCCTTTTTTTTGGCTATTTTTATTTTTTTAACAAGGATACATCAATAAAAAGAAACTTTTATAGTTATGACTTTGTGTCACATATACATGAACATTGAACATAAATCGGAGTTTATTTCTCACAACAAGCTATTGTGTGACCTTTGTTGCTTCCTGCTTAAGAAGAAAAATAAAAACTCATATAAAAATACAAGTACAAAATCAAATTCTCTAGGTTCCTCCTTTTATTAAAAGTTTTGGTATCATACATTCCATGGTAAAAAAGAACAGAGACTTCACAAGTTCCTAGAACTTGTTGTGAGGGATTAATCTCACATTTAGATTTGTAAAGTTTTGAAAAAAGAAGAAGGCTTCTGGGATGAATCCCGTAAGAACCAGAGATGAATCGAATGAAAAATTGTTATTGATCTTTGTCGAGAATTACAATAGAAATCTTAAGAACGTAAAAAGGTGTTCTTTTGTTTTTCCGTCCATCCCCTCTTCTTTGTTATTTCCTTTCTCCCTTATAGTTCCACCCTCTGCCTTCTCTTGCCAACAACTTCCTTCATCCTCTCTCCCCAGATCTTAGAACTGCCTAATCTCTTTGACCACTCCTTACGGCGTCGTTTTCCCTCTACGAAAGTCTCCTTCCCTTTTGCTTAGTGGGCTTGCGGGATTTGGGTCCAACAGTTGTCCCCGAGCATCTTGGGCTAACATTTCACGGGCTGAGATGTGAATTCTTTGACAAGATTCTCTTTACTCTTTAATCCTGCCGTTGATAATCTCGAATCTTCATTTGAAAGATTTTTTTTGTTTCCATATGAGGGTTGAGATTCACCAGAGCTAATCGGACAGCTTAGCTTGCAAAGGAGATGAAGAGCTCTCCCTTGGATACCGTACGGATTCGAAATGATATAAAGCTACCATTAACTGCATAGCTCCACTTTCTCACACTTTCACACGATCAAGGTAACCTCGCTTCTTTGTTTTGCCTTTTCCTTTTAAATGGCTTTCGTTTCATTTTCCCTATTCTTAGACAAAGTTCTAAAGACCCTTTTTGAGTTTTCTCAATTAGTTTATAGCGTCTCTCCTTTAAGTTTACTTGCTTTTCTTGTTTTCTATTCCATTCAATTATTACCATTACTCTCGCGATGGGGCAAGACAAAGGTGGCGTTGATGGTTCTAAAGCTCCGAAAGAAGATTAAAAGCGCAAGCGGGCCAAGCAGGAGATGATCAACAAGGCGACCGCCGTCGCCATCAAAACTGATGAAATATTCGTGGAGCTGAAGATATGAAGGAAGATTTGAAAGTTTTGAAGAGATTTGGCAATATTTAGGATCTTGTAAAGATATAGAAAAGGAAGGTTGTTTTTCTTGAAAAAAGGATATAGTAGAAAACACCACAAAGAGAGAGACTAGAGAGAAGACCAGAGTTGATCCAGGTTTTTCTAGAATTTGAATGGTGTCGAACTAAGGGATGTCTTAGTCTCGAGTAATTCCATTTAGTTAAAGCTTATGTAAGATTGTCTAAATAATTCTAATAAAGGTTTTGAGGACGTAGGGACGATGTCAAACCTCGTGGAATTTGTGTGTGTTCATATTCTCGTTTCTAAAAAATATTTTAAACCCTAAAATAAAACAGAGACAAATTGTTTGTCTAATTTTTGAGATATGATCTCAACGGGCTAGCATCTCAATTCGATCCATTTTGTGTGCGTGTGGATACTGGTACAAAACTTGGAGTGCTTAAAACCTCGATCCAAGTTCAAATTTTTTTCCGCTGCATATTTTCCAAGTATATTCGATAATCGTATATTAGATTCAAAGTCAATTATTTGCACGGTTCCTGGAAATGAAATTCGTAAATATATTTATAAATCGTTATGATTTCAAACACGATGTCCTCTATGCTGGTACACGAGCATCATGTTCATCACTTGCTCTGTCTTTTAATTTATCTTCATTTCTTACTTTGTCTTTTGCTTTGTATGTGGGCGCATCACGACTACAAGAAGCATTTTTCTTTAATTAAGTCGATTTTCTCTTGGTTAAGGAACATTTCTTTTTCTCGAAAGATCTTGATCGACGAAGCGGCGTTTCTCCTTGTCCCAAGAGCAAGGATTCCAACACCGTGTCATCCCGGCCATTTGAGCAGGGTTTCAGAGCTGTGAGACATAAATTTATTTATCGTAACATCTACCACTCTCTCTCTCTCTTCTCTCACTTACATCTTTCAAAGAGGGGAAAGAGAGATATTTAATGTTTGTTTCTTCATCATTCATGGGTAAAAGCCGATGAATCAACCTTCGATCTATGTTTGCGTTGATTTTCTTTTTATTGCATAATAAGATTTCCGTCTTAGAACGGACTTAGAACCTCTGATCTCTTATACATCAACTTTTGTTAGTAATTTTGGTTTGAATATGAGCGGCTTTTGCTCTGAATTTCTATTTTTCACTTATGAGTCTCGACTAACTTCCGACCATGGTTAGATTGGTTTGTGGCAATACACTGTGAATCAAGTTCTATTTCTATTCTTAAATCTTCACGTCTTCTTTTAATCTTTCATGCCTTAAGAGGTGGAATGCGTTTCCTACAGAGTCGGTCCAATGTTTTTGAATGCCCTAAGCTAAACTAAAGAATATGTCTTTTCATAAGTTTTTCAATGTAAGAAACGTATAGCATTAAGATTTCAAAAAACAATCACATTACAAACGAAAAAAAATCAAATTACACCAATTGTTAAAATATGACTCTCCTTGTATTTTTTGTCCACAAAGTCATTAAACTCTTGCAAACAAATTTTTAACTCATAAAATATTTAGATCGATAATTAATAAACGTCCATAAACACTAGTAATAAAAATCTAAAAATATAATTATTATTAACAAAAACTTTTAAACCTTGTTAATATAAATATTGAAAAAAGCTTAATACAAAAAAAACGTCATAATCGATGGTTTCATTTGTCTATGCTCTGGATCAGAGTTTTGTTAGAACTTAGATGATTGGTGATGGCGCTCAAGATGTAGGAAAGGCGACCACAGTTGGGTTGTTGTCGGAGATGCTTCCAAAGATCAAAAGCAGTGAGACTTCCAGCAAACATTCGTGGATGGGCAGATGTTTCCTTCGTGGGTGATAAAGAAGATTGGAAACGATGATTTGATATATAGGTATCCTTCTAAAACGAATGTTCATTGTTCACCTTTTAATTTCGTTTTTGTTGGCCTCAAACGGTCAGACCCAGTTGTAACCCGAAACCACCTGTGTCTTGCCCACTGGATTTTATATAAAATGGTGGAGAAAAATTAAAAAAACATGTAAGGCAATCATAAATAATTTGATATTACAAGAGTTTAATGGGGCAATAGAGAACCAGGCAAAAACAAACAAACAAAATGGAGAGATTCTTTTTGGTGAAATTTAATACACTCAGTCAGAGCAACAGAAGCAGTGACTAAAACAGCAGATTTCTCTAGTAGCCCAACAACTACCAAATTGGTTTCTCTCTTTTTATTCTCCAATTCTCACACACATTACACATTTCTGTGTTTGTTTTGGCTTATTACCAGACTCAGAACATGTAGACCACGCTGTCGTGGATCCTGGATTTCTGGTTCTGTGCAACACATTCAGATATCCACATCAGGTTCCTGATCTCCTGCTCCCTCAACCTCATATACGCAAAGAACACCGCATAATGGAACTGAAAAACTCAGGTTAGCATTTTGCAATCAGTCCACAGTCTTTTATGTATTAGACCTGATTTTGTTACAAGTTCTATAGAAAACAACTATATTCAGTTCTAGAGGAACCTGAAGTTTGTCATTAAAGCAAAAAATTTATTGACTAAGCAAAGTTTTTTTTATTTATTTCGGGAGAGGGAAACAAACCTGCTGCTCAAAGGCTAAGCAAAGCCTTCTAACTTCTTCTTCATAAAATGCCTTATCAAGCATTTGGCTCTCTCCATAAGACATCTTGGAGAATATAGCTTGATATGGTGGGTATTTCTCCATTACACCACGAACCTACCAGTGAATGATTGTAGGATTCATACCAATATTTTTAACAATAATTATATATAATATATTAGTTTGTGGGTTTTACCTGATCTATATCCTCACAAATAGCAAGCTCCTCATGACCATAAGGATAACTGTTATAGAAAAATTAGTTTAGAAAAAAATACCATTTAATGGAATCATCATTCGATTATAGGATCCTTACAGGAGACCAAAGTTAGAGTAGAGTTTCTTCCTGTCTTCTCTTGTAAGCTCGGTGCCAATGCTGCACAAGAGAATAAATCCGGTTTCAGTGCCTATAAGTAGAATGAAACATAATAATGATAACATCGCGTAAGTTCATCAATTAGGATATACATCACCATTTATTACCTATTGATGGTGATATTCACTGCTCTTCTGTCAGCTTCAAAGGCCAGAAGGTCAGACATAATCTCTGCTGTCGCACCACCAAGTTTCTATTTCGCATACACAGAAAAAAGAGTTTAGCTACTTAAGGTATATTCTGAAACATTGTAAGAGGATTAAGAGTAGCACCTGACAGAACTTGTAAAAATCTTCAAGGTACGCTTTGTAGAGGGTATTCCTCATAATCTCAATGTTCATGTCATCCAAGTCCTATAAACAATAAGCAACATAAACTAGAAACCAATTGCACAAAAATGAAAGCAAAAACTATAACAATAAACTTTTCAGCCATGTACCTCCGATGTTAAGCATTCAGAAAAATAAGGAGCCAGAGGAGTGTCAATAAGCACCAATCGATAGAGCTCCCTCATGTTCTGAGCAACTGCTAGTGTAGCAATACTGGAGAAATAAAAAAGAAGAGAAAGCATGAGAAAAACATAAAAGTGAAAAAGGGGACTGAGACAGAAGAAGCAAGGAGAGGAGGCATAGAAAAAGCATTTACCTGTCAAACATGCCTAAAGGGTGACATTTCTCGAGCAACTCTTGAACATCTCTCTCGTGCAGGGTTCCGGTAACAATCAGCACGACATTGTCAATCATGTGGCCGTATCTGCATTAAGATGTTAAAAGAACAAACCACTATCTCAAAAGGCAGAGTCTTTATAGCTCATAGATTATAACTTAAACTAAATTCAGGGGAAAAACAAGGTAACAATCTATGCTAGCTTTAAAAAAATGATCATATAGTATCTCCCTTACACATTGTAAGAGGGATATTTGCTATATTTCATTTCGGTCTCAGTAAAGGTGGAACTTCAGTCAAGAAACAATCTTACACTATGGCAACCTTAATTGTGGAAACTAAAAAGGGCACAAGTAGCATCCCTTGTTGATCTAGAACAATGATTTTACAGGGAACAGGAGCAAATTTTTCACTTACCTGATGTACTCTAAAAAGGTTGACATAGGCTCAGTTGCTTGGCAAAGCATATGCTTATAGTCATCAACAAGTTTGAGAGTGCACTTCTCCACAATTGTGGTGGTATGCAGGGGTGATGGTTCTGCAGCAAAGGATCAGATGATCAAGAAGAGTGTTTTTCGTTTAAACATCAGATTCATATCACTCATTGGGAAATATCAATAACTATCCACATCACATTGAATCATTTCAAAAGCCTAAAAACCCAGAACCCATAAACAATGAAATAAAATCCAAATCAAATTCATTAGATATCAGGGATTGGTACATCTAGAGCGATCGTTATACCATTTTGGAGGTAAGAGCCATATTTGGTGGCAGAGAGATGCATCTTGATGTCGTCTAGGTTTTCGCACTGGCATAGGTTGTTGTAATCGGCGGTGGTGAGAAGTCCAGCACGGTGGCCTCTCACGATCGCCTCCAAGTATCCGCCGTGGATGTTGAACGTAAGCGCCTCGAATCCGTACATCTTTACTCCGAGAAATGAATCGAAGGATATTCAGATCTCAATAATTGTTCGAGGCAGATCTGATCTGAAGATGAAATCGGAGCACAGGGAGAGGAGAAAGATAGCTTTGAATTTGATTGGTTTGTCTTGCAAACTCAAATTACGATACTATCCTTTTACCAGGAGACAGACGGATCAATGTATTAAATGCCACGAGACGAGAAAAAATAATGGTAACTGCCACTCTTATGTTTTTTATTTTCTTTAACAATTTGTTTTAATTGATTATATAAGAAAATGTCTAAAGACTTAGCACTATTTGTAGAAATTACAGATCCAATCACTGAATCCACAAAACCCGACCCGATCCAATTGGAGCATCCATCTAATTGAGCCCTAATTAGAAAAATCGAGAGCAGAAAGAGCAAAAATCTTAATTCGATCCTCTTTTGCTTTGCTCTCTTCCTTTGCTCTAGAAGAAATCGAGTTTGGGAATCGGAATCGAACCTCCGGNTTTGGGAATCGGAATCGAACCTCCGGAATCGAGTCTTCATATCGTTTTTCAATCGAGCAATGATTAAAATACGAGATGGGAAAGGAGTTCGTCGGTTAAATTACTCTAAAAAGAAGAAGAGCTCAGCGGTTGAAGAAGAAGAAGAGAGAGTGGAAGAGAGC